>SRLM01000113.1:1018600-1033011 GCA_015708895.1 Populus ilicifolia | reverse complement strand
AGATATATATATATATAAAATTCTGTTAGTTAACGACAACACATGTGTACTAAACTATGGAATAGAGGTAAGGGCACAGATAATAAGATCATTTTTCAAAGCTAATTCTTAATTGTTTAATTTCACGACAATTAAAATAAAATTTGAAAAAGTATGAAGGCTAAATTTTTTGGAAAATATTTAATTATTTATACGAAATTATAATTTTTTATTTATTATTTTTTTTTGGTTTTGATGAATCATTTATTTTTTTATTGACAACTTGATTCTCCAACCGTCAAACACCTAAATCTCAACTTGTTATAACAAAAAACAATTTAATTTTTTTAGAAACCATAATAATCTCATTAATTAATTTAAAAATTAAAAAAAAAACTTTCATTGAACTCTCTTATCAAAAAAGATCTCATTAACACAAAAATCACTTTTTTATGGATTAAATATGGATGGCTAAAATCCGTTCTCTTCTCTTTCTTCTATCACAATTTTCTCTCTCTTCTCTTTACATTCAATACTCAAACAGGAGTAAAATGAAATTTTAAGATTGAAATGTAAAAATATAAAACAATAAGGACTAAAAAAGTATAAAAAATAGAAGACTTTAAAGATGAAATTAAACCTTCACAAACACTTAAAGTGATAAACTGAACCTTTTCTGCGTACCCAGAGACCTAAAGTGGGGAAAATGAGCTGCTACAGAAGTTTACAGACTGTATTTAAAAAGACCATGCTTCATGTACTTGAAGCCCGCATCACATTAGGGGTTAAATTCGGAGGCCTAGAATTGTAGCAAGATCGAAAATTCATAGAGCAAATCACAATTATTTTTATGTTAGGGGTTAAATTGAAAACCTTCTTAAAACTTGAAGGGGTTCCTGTAGTTTATCCTCGTTGCCGTCCATGGGACTTTGAAAATATGACTCTTGCACTCGATAGCTTCCGAAGTTGCAGGTGGCGGGCCCCTATTGTAGACCATTAATTAAGGCTTCCAGGAGTTTTGTAGGTTATTGCTAGTGCACGTTATAAAGATGCGGGTTAATTATAGAGCGATGTCAACCGCGCGTAGGGTTTTTATTTTTTATTTTTTAAGGAAATTAAATATACTGATTTTTTGTTGTATTTTTTATATATAAAAATTTCATTTATAAATTAAAATATTTATACATGGATCTAATTAAACAAATTAATATATAATCAATTCCTTAAAAAATTAAGATATTTAATTTAAAAAAATTAAATAAAAAACACTAGGGTTAACTTATGAAAAAAATTAAATATTTAAAGATTAAACTAAAAAAACAATTAACTTTATAAAAATTAAAATAAAAAACCCCTAAAGAGGAGATTAATTTTTTTCTCCACAATTGAAAAATGCCCCTTAGTTTAACCTTATAAAATTCACCAATGACTAACATATTCACTTGAAAAAGACCACAGCACCCCTATAAGACAACCTATCTAGTGAATCCCCAATAAAAAAATGAGATTTTTATTATGAATTATTATAGTAAAAACCCCACTCTTTGTAGATTATATTAGTTACATGCCCACGTGATATTGCAGGTCAATTTATTTTGCATGAAATTATATAAAAAAAATTAAAAATATTAGATATTTCTGCAAAGTTATACCCAAAAATCTTAGATTTAACTATAATGTCTGATTTAAAAGTAATATTTATAATATTAATAATAAATATTAAACTTGCATGACCTAAATTTAAGTGGATTTGGTTGCAATACCAGACCCAATAGCATTGGATGTAAGTCTGGCTGCAAGGTCGTGTCATAAAAGTGTGATAATTAAGTAGATTAATTAAAAAAAACCAACAAAAAAAAACTAATGAGAAAAAAAATAGAATTAATTGGGTTAACTCACCAAATCAAGTTAACCTTTTAAACTTAGGATTCATTTCATGAAAGTATGATAACTAGAAAAAAATTTTTAATATTAATTAACTAATTTTTTAAAAAAAAAGATTAATTAAAAAGGAAAAAGCAAAGAGAAAAACACTTATAGGAAGGAAAAAATTAATGAAAAAAAAATCTAAATCAATTGGGTTAAACCTTCAAACCCAAGATCCGTATCATGAAAACTTAATAATTGAATAAAAAAACTTTAATATTAAGAAACTATAGAAAAAAAAAACTAAAAGAATAAACTTTTTCATTGTGGATTGCATCGTGCTATTCATAGTAAAAGGCTTAAAAAAAAAAGGCATATGCCACATGTTATTTTTTTTTCTTGCATAAAACATATAAAAAAAATGGTAAGATCTAAGAGTGTTAGGTCTTTTTGTAAAAATATACTAAAAAATCTTAGGTCTAACTGCAACACTTGATCCAAGAATATTATTTATAATATTAATAATATCATTAAACTTATATGACTTAAGTTTAAGTGAGCTTGGCTACAACATCAGACCTTGAAGTATTAGATGTGAGTCTGGCTATAAATTTGTGTCATAAAAGTGTGGTAATTAAATAAATTAATTACAAACAAAAAAACTAATAAGAAGAAAAAAACTAATGAAGAAAAAGAAAATCTGAATTAACTAGATTAACCCTTCAAACCAGGTTAAATCATCAAACCTGAGATTCGAGTCATGAAAGTTTTATAACTAAATAGAATAAAATAGTTGACGGGTTCATCCGAAATTAACTAGGTTAACCCATCAAGCTCAGGATACGTACTATAAACCAGGTTAACCCATAAAACCTGATATTCCTGTCATGAAAGTTTTATAACTAAATAAAATAAAATAATTAATAGGTTCATCCAAAATTAATTGGGTTAACCCGTCAAACTCGGGATACATGTCATAAAAGTTTGATAATTAAAATTAAAAAAATTTAACATTAACAAACTAAACTAAATAAAAAAATTAATTAAAAAAATTTGAGTTAAATTAAAATTAAAAAAATTTAACATTAACAAACTAAACTAAATAAAAAAATTTGGGTTAACTCTTCAAATCATGCTAACCCATCAAACTTGAGATTAAACAAAAAAATTCATTAAAAAAACAACAAAAATATTTTTAAAAATAATTTCGTGTTTCATTTAATTTTTAATATATATTATATTATAATATAATAATTATAACATATTAAAAATGAGAAAGTGATTCTAATATAATTATAATTATAATTATAATAATGTAATATATTAAAAATGAAAAAGTGAAAGGCATGAAAAAGATACAGTAGCTTTTCCATGCCTTTTAGAATATGTTATAATAAAATTAATTGATAAGCTCGGTTTTACTAGGAAATTAACACAAGAGATTTAGAATTTGATATCTAACTTAAATTAGGTTTTTAATTGAACCAATATTAATTTAACAAAAATTATTTGACCTAATTAATTTCTTAGTGATTTAACGTAACTGATTCATACTTAACAAAAACAACAATCAAGGAAAAAAATAATCATATAAACAAAAAATTATATCATAAGCTAGCCTGGAAATGAATTAATTAATTTCTTTCAATTTTATAAATTATTTAATAAGTTATCAAATTCTTAAATAATTAATTAAACAATCTATCTCAATGTTCCAATGTTTAACCATGGCAATGAACATCAAACCTTTGCTTCTCTTTGCCTTGCCGTTGTATTCTCTTTGCCCTTGTTGTATGCAATTCTACACGCACAATGTTACTGGCGGTCCAAATCCAACTGCTGTCCGGGTTGCAGGCCCTGATAACTCCACCACCAGCCCAAATACAATAGCCGTCATCTCTGGGTATTTTTACATGATGGACAACCCGCTCACGGTCACACCCGACCCGAACTCCGCAGCTGTAGCACGTGCACAAGGGATTTATGGCGTGTCATCGCAAAACGAGTTCAGCCTTCTAAGGTCACTCGCTGTCGGGTTCATCAGCGGACCTTACTATAATCATATGTTAAATTTTGATAAATTTTTCATAAAGATATTTTTTATGTCAGGATATAATTGAAGAACTTGAATAATATGTACTGTAATCATATGCTAAATTAGGGTGATAAAATTAAATATGGTTTGAGATTTAACCCTTTTAGGCTCGGTGTTGTTTGATTATAAGCTTGGGATCACTTGAATTTATTTATTTTAATTATTAATGCTTATGTGTATAAGAATTGTATAATTTTTCTTATTTAGGGCACTTTGTATGCATTTGAAGGCCCTTTGTAGTACAATACGTCAGCTTCATATGAATGTTATGTTTGGAATTCAATTTGAACTTTCACAAATTTGCCCAGAAGAGTAATATAGGAAATTTTGATATTTAAAGAAATATCAATACTAATCAATGGCCGAATCATCAGGAAAACAATAAAAATGATATATAATTATTTATTAATTGGCGAACCATTTTTTTCTCACTTTTCCATGACATTGAGTAAATGTTCATCAAAATCAATATATATATATATAGACACATTTTTGGACGTGATTCTATCAACTAGAAGTTCTTAGTAATTATATATTTAAATATAGATTAAAAAATATAAATGATAGAATTTGAAACACAAATATTCTGTCCTCTTAATAAATTAATAAATTCCTTATCACTAGACTATTACTAGCTGAGTTATTAGCTACTTTCAACATTAAATAGAATATATAATGTGAAGTGATATTATCTTGAAAATATGGCGCCAAACCTAATTTGCATATAGTTATTACTTAATTTATAGTAGGATTTTTTATATTTAATAAATACAATAAACTGTTGCTATACATTAATTAATATTTTTGTAATTTTTCTTCTCATTTTTAACAATTGAATCTGTCCCAAGTGAATTAGTTATTTTTTAGAGTTAACCTTGACAAGAAAAAAAAATATCAGAAAAAGAGAAATTCTAGATAAAAATATTCATATTCTTTTTTTTTTATCCTTTTTATATATATATATATATATATATTTTAATGAATTTTAGGTTTCGCTGTACAACTTCCCGTCACAAGTTTTCTTTATTGGCACATGAAATTGTAAATGAAGACAAAAACTAAAAAGATATATAAAAAATATATAATTATGTGACAACTAAATAGGGCCCCAATGTTTTTTTTTTCCTTTCAAAAAGTAAAATGCCTTTCCCAAATCTTGGATTGCTCCTGTGCAAGCTTGAATTCCATTAGGTTTGATAAAGGCAGAATAATTTCCCAAGCTCCTTTTTAGGCTGCAGCCTATCATCTACTCCAACCACCTATGCTTCTTTTGCCACATGAACCAAAAAGCAAGAGTGCCCTATTTTTAAAACAAAGTCTTTAGGACTTTATATTACAAATTAATTCAGAGCTTCTTAATTAAATAATTTGATTGAAACTGAATAGCGGCATTATTGATGGATTAATGAACTAATGATGATCCAAGAAAACTTTAAATCGACAGACACTTGCTCTCTCGTACCAATCAGGTGAAAGGTTAAAATCAACGGGCAGAAATCGAATGAAATTCAAAAGATTACAAAATAGGAAACAGTTTGTAATTAATTATTTTACTTTATTTATTTCCAAGCAAACAGAAGAGAACAAAATAGATGGTTTTCTCCCTTTCACATTTTTCTAATTTGGTGTAAAATGAAAAAAAATAAAAGAAGAGGAGTTTTTTATAAAATTTTTGTATGACCGGTACGTCAACTCGAGTTGTTGATTGAAAGCGCAATTGAGTTGGGTTTAATGTTAAATAAGATTTTAATTGATCATCCAAAATTAAGAAATAATCTGATTGATTTAATCAAAATTTAAGTGAGATTTTATTTAAAAGATAATTTTAAAACAATATTATTTTAATTTTTAATTTTTTTTTAAAATACCGAGTTCTACCTATTTAATTTATAAATCAAATGAATTTTTTAACTGTATAGTTTATTACCTGACAAGATAAAAAAAAAACATGCGAAAAGGAATTCATCTCTCCAGTCTCTCAGTCTGAAAAACTCTCTTTGAGCCCCTTTACTATGGATATTCCATCTGTTTCTATCTTCCCTGAACATTCCAAGATCGAGCATATATATATATATATATATATAAATCACCCTCATCGTCCGCTACAGGAAGAGAGAGGATGGTTAGAGAGATGGGTGGATGACTCCCACCCACTCAATCATAAGCCCGACCCAACCCTCTTCCTCCCTCCATGGACATCACGTTCTTCTTCATTCTCTCTCTCTCTCCCCCCCCCACANCTTTCTCTCTCTCTCTCCCCCCCCCCACAAATCCGTAACTCTAACTTTTCCCCCCTTAAAAAGCCACTATACATGCATCACATAAACTTAAGGAAACCACTAAGACACCCCACTTACATACCATACCATTTCAGTTTTCTATTTTGCCCGACACATTTTCGTGTACACTTCTGACTTCTTGCTCTCTCTCTCTCTCTCTCTCTCTCTATTATTAATTGCTACTAGCTAGTATTTTCTTCTTTCTTTTAGTTAATTCCCTTTTCTTGTTTTTGTTTACCTTTTTCTTTATTTAATTATTGGTATCTCTCGCTTCTTCTCTCTATCTCTCTCTATGCGTGTGTGTGTGTCTGTATGATCTATATCTATATATACTACGTAACTTTGCTTAGTCTTCACTTTTCTCTTGTTAAAGAGTTCTATTCTCTCCCTTGATCTGTACTCAAATCCATAGTTTTGATAAATTAGCACTAAAAAAGATGTCTCTGGAGTTGGTATCTGAACCTGTTTGTTATGTTCACTGCAACCTCTGCAACACCATTTTAGCGGTACAGCACTCAATTCTCCCCCATGCCTCCTCTCCCCTCCCCTTCCCTCCCCCCGTCTCTTTCTCCGTGTATGTAATATATATATATTCTCTCTCTCTTTCTCATGACCTAGCTAGTGACATCTGGTGAGGTGTTTAGTCTCATGATGTCTCTTCAGAGCTGAATTTGTCATACCTGCATCATGTTCAGTCATCAGCAAAGCTGTTGTTGGTGAATGTTTTTCGGTTTTGTAGGTTTCTGTAGCTAAGAGGATCGTTCAGCTGAAATGATTGGGGATATGTATATATATATATAGAAACATGTGGTTAATTTGTAGAATAACAATGCAAACACAATTTTTTTTAGATGACATTATCTTGGTGTTTATATAAGAAAAAACATTATCCTGGTATGATTTCCTTTCTTCCATCATGGATCAAAGATTTTTCTTGATTCTTCTTTGGAATAGCCAGCAATTCTCTCTCCTGTGTCATATTTTATGACAAAATCTATCTGGGTTTTACCACCCAAAGTCTGCAAAATCATTTCATAGAATTCTTGTGTACCGTTACGATCAACCTTTTCATCAGACCTTGATTTGAAAACTAAGCGGTTGAAGAAAGCCAGAGAATTCATCAAAACCCATATGATGTCAAGCCTTTGGTGATCTATCAAATAAGAAGAAGCTAGGAAAGTACCAGCATTTCAAGAAGTTAATGAAAGGCAATCCAAGGTCCTTTGCTGCTAAGATTATAAGGTCTTTTGACTAGGGCTGCAGTTAGGTATTAGGGTTCTTCCCTGGCAGTTAATGGTACCAGTATTAGAAAAGAAGCCTTTTCTTAGCCTTGCAGAAACTTTAGACACTTTCAAATTTTCATGCTACTCTACTGCTCATGAAGGCTAGATAGCTATTTCTACCCTTGGCCTTCCATTTGCTAATTCATCAGAGTATTGATGACCTTTCGTCATTGGACATTTCTTGGAATGAACTGGTTAACTGTTCAAGATCTCTCTCTCTCTCTCTCTCTGTCTCGCGGAGGTGGGTGCTTCTGTTGCTGCTTACCAAGGACTTGAAATGATTACTTTGATCTAACATATTAATTATGTTGCATGTTTTCAGGATTGTGTATCCCTGTAAGTACAAAAGGGAGTGCTTTGCTTTGTTTCTACTAGAGTTTGTGGAGAGCTGGCAAAGAGAATCATGGTCAAGCCAAGCCATAGCCCAAATAAATGCTTTTACTCTCCTTTTCAAACCCTTTCATCATAGCAGGCCTCTATAAACAACCCTTTTTGAAGTGCATTCTCCTATAATACAATCTCTTTCTTTCTCTCCCCAATATCTTTTATAGAAATGAAGATCCCAAGCACTATACACAAAGATCAGTTCAAATCACATCTATCTCTTTATTCATTACCATCTTCGATAGCTGTGTTAAGTGTTAATTTAGCCTTTATGGTTCCGTTCCAGTCAAGTCGTTTTCAATCTCCTCTCCCTCACTCCTCTCTCAATCACTGTGTTGGCTATTGTTTTGCTTTTATCATCTTGCTTCTGTGTCAGGGCAAAAAGTCAGTATAGCACCGAAAGGAAAAGGATATGGAGGGAAGAGAGAGAGAGAGGGGGGTTGGGGGGTGGGGGGGTGGGGAGGCATTTGAATCAAGAGCAAGTCCTTATAGTTATTACCATGTGAGATGTAACAAGTCCTTAATTTCGATCCCTACATAGAGAAAAGAATCACCCAAGCAGATCCGAGTCCCATAAGTAACCCTAAAATAATGAAAAAAAAGATGAACTCAGTTGCAGATAAAAGATTAATTGCTTCATTACTCTCCTCCTCCTTCTCACATACACCCTTTCCTTCTCCTCTTATTTCCAATAAGTAGTTCCATTTCAAGTTGCAACCCTGCCTTTAATTGCTTCTCCTCCTTGTCCCTTCTTATGTCCTAACTCCTGTATTTCTCTTATGACATATCAGAAAACCTTTTCTTTTCTTCTTGGTCTTCTTTTTTTCTTCTCACTAGATAAGATGCATGAGAGGCCTCAACTTTTCAAAAATTTCTTTGTGGATGTCAAGACTTGATATGATGTTTTATGGATGTCGTCTAGTTACCTTTTCAAAGTACTAAAGTTGGAGTATCTTCCATGTTAGATTCTTTAATTTTCTTATTAGTTGCTATATATCATCAATTCATGTCTTATAAATATATATAGATCATTATTATATGCAATGGTCCAACTAGTTTTAAAGATGTGGGCTTGACTTAAAAAGCTCAAACAACAAACTAACAAAACCTAGCCTAATTAACCTTCAGTTTTGGATGCTAGGGTTCTGTTAAAATTTGAAGCAACTTATACATTTGGATCTATCCAAGTGATTTCTTGTGAAAAATACAAGACATTCCTTTCATGTTTCACAAATTCTTCTTGGCAGGTTAGTGTTCCAAGCAGCAGTTTGTTCAATATTGTGACAGTAAGATGCGGGCATTGTGGCAATTTGCTGTCTGTGAACATGGGAGCGTCCTTACAAACACTTCCTCTTCAAGATCCCCAAGTGAGTATCATTTCAGGGACATTCTTATGGTTAACTGTAAACTTTTTATATTCTTTCCAAGAATATATTTATTTAAGGAAGATTTTAGAGAATAAGGGATGATTTTTCAATTAAAATTTATAACATTTCATAAAAAAAATAAAATAATATCAGTTTGATTTTACATGTTTTCTTTCTTATATTACACACTTTCCCCTTCCCTTTTTTTTTTGATGTTTTTGTACGTGAGTTTTGGCTATACTTGTCCTAGAACTTATAAATCCCTTTGCCAAACTATCACAGGCTTTCTTTCTTGGTAAGAAAATGTTTCTTGGTGCACCTCTCTAATTTGTTTGTGCAAAGTCACAGAAACTGCTTCTTATTAACTCAGAAGATTTGAACAAGAACTTTGGATCATCTTCCAAGTGTAACAAGGTCACTGCTTCAGAGTCTACTGAGCATGAACCACCTAGGATGCCCGCCATCCGCCGTGAGTCTCCCTCCCTCCCTCTTTCTCTCTCTCTCTCACGGTACGCTCACAGCTGGATACATTTGATACTGCATGGGGTGTGTATGTTCTTTGCTATCAGTCATTTTCCATGTCCAAATTGTACTTATGTGTAGGTGATAAATACTACCGTAGCGTGGTTGCGACCACATATTAGATGCATAACCAAACAACACGCGTAGGGATAAGATACGATGGACCTAGAAATGTTGATGACGACCACAAAGCTAGCAAAGAGTAAATGAGCCAGCAGAACCGATCACCCTAGCTATCAACTAAATACATACGTTTATGTATGTTTTTTCTGCCTTGTAATACTAACAAAACATAATCTATAGGATTATTTCTTTTACAATGTTAATAAAGCATTCAAATGAATCATTTGGGTTTTATCTAAAAATAATAATAATTAAAAATACCATGTATTATATACACTGGGTCAATTTATAGTATGTACAAGCAATGTAATTATTGAGTAAAACGATATCATTTAATATAATTTCTTATGGTTAATTTACACACACACTCACTCACACACACACACACATGTTAATGGACTAATTATTTCCCTGCCAATTTTCAATAATGCAGCCCCAGAGAAGAGGCAGCGTGTTCCTTCTGCATATAATCGGTTCATCAAGTAATTAAGTTGACATATATATATATATATATATACCCTCTCTTATCTCTTTACATGAAGAATAAGTGTTGGTCTTCAAGCCCTTAACTGAAAGTAAAATCACTTCACTTGCAGGGAGGAAATTCAAAGGATCAAGGCTAGTAACCCTGACATTAGCCACAGGGAAGCTTTCAGCACAGCAGCCAAAAATGTGAGTTTTTGTCCTTCAATCATATATGTGGAAGTATTTAGATTAATAATAACAAACACCTGCCTGTCAATTTGCAATCTAAATCTCTCGTAATTATTTTTAGGAGACATGGATATTAAAGTGACAAGGCTTGGATTTTTAGGAGGAATTAGATATAAATATTGTGTGTTTTCTTCCTGTTCTAATAGAGATAATTGAACATTCAGCAGTCAGCACTATAATACTTCTTCATGGCACATTTCTATATATATATATATAGAAACCCAAGAGGTCTTAAACTATTTTTAATGGAGCATTTATTTTTTAGAATAATCAGTTGTGGTGAAGATATAAAGATGTCAATTTTAATCCTTAAAAAAATAATCTTGATCATATTAAACCCACACATATATTTACATGGTGTTTTGATGAATGTACGTAGAATTAAAGGATGTAGCCTATAGACTTGTTGCTTTCTCATTCTTCCATTGACAAGTCTCCATCTCGGGAATTGAAACAAAAAAATAAAATAAAAATAATAATAATCCATTTTCACATGTTTAAAATGGATTAGATTACTCTTTAAGTGTGGCAAACAATGATAAATGGATAATCATTTGATTTTCGAGCTTGGCATGTCAACTTTGCTAGTAAATCCCAAATTAAATTCCCAATGTTTTCAAATAATTTTTGCACCAAACCCATGTCCCCTCCCCCAGTACCTCCCTATTTATTTATTTATTTATTTTGCATGATATAATCAGTGTCATGTCAATTGTTAATTGGGTGCTAAGACTGTTTGTTGAAGCTTTGTTAATTAGTGATAAAGCCTATATTTCAGCAATTACGTTATCTAATCAGTCCATAATTCTCTTCCTGCACTCTTGGTGCTGAGACTGCTAATAATTTAAAATGAACTGAAGGAAACAAAATAAAAGGAATATTTTGTCATGGATGCGAAGTCATCTCAATCTGACATGACGCCTTCAGGTAAATAAAGAGAAAGAACTTTCGATAAATTAGGCAAAGCTTTAGGGTTGGCATGTTCATTGCAAGAACTATATATTCCTAGGAATTCACGGAAGTTGCAAATTAAATCGCACACGCACGTAGTCTAGAACATATGTATAAATGGAGATATATTCTTGTCCAAATTAAAAATATTCGAACATTTAATCTTTTTTTCTTTCAAGATGGGTTAATTTCGCCTCCTGGTCTGTTTAGATTTTATTCTTTTTTTTTATCTGTTTTTTCATTACCACGTCGTGATGCCTTTGAGTCTTAGTCTGTTCCAATATTAAAACAATATTTATGATTAGATATTGTAAAATTAACACCATCTCTACCCAGTATTAAATACCAATAATTGGTTTTTTAATTTGTATTTTATTCTCGAGACACCTCTAACCTTCAAATAATAATAAAAATGAAATCTCAACGCATGTCTTAAGGATAGCCTCCGGCAAGTCCCAATAATCAATATGTATAAATACATCTGTTTTTTCAGTGGGCACATTTTCCTCACATTCACTTTGGACTGAAGCTGGACAGCAACAAGCACGCTAAATTAGACCACCAGTCATTTGCAGGAGAGGGCACCCAAAAAACTAGTGGATTGTACGAGATCAATGGCTCCCTGTGAGTAGCACGTAGAATTACATATCTATATTTTAAGCCACGGTTTTTCTATGTATAAATAATAAAAACAACTCGATCGAGCGAAGATTATTACTGCATATAAGAGGTTTGATGTTGAAGTCTCCTAGTTAACAAAATAGGAAGACCGGCCTCCTCTTGAAGAGCCTCACAGCCCCATGCATGCACAAAAACCTTCCCCATTTCATAAATATATATATTTGTGTGCTAATCTCATGCTCTTAATTAATTTGTGACTGCTACTCCAGTTACTTATTATTTCTTCATTTATGTTCGGATTCTATTATAAACTCAATTAAAATATTCTCTAAAACGCTGTGCATTTGTTTTTCGTACCTCTTTCTGTCTCTCTCAAGAGGACAGAATGGACAGCCATGTCTGTCTACTGTGGTAGCCATGAAGGACCACTTAAGGGTATGACATTAATCCATGATTTAGTGTTCCTCTCGAAGAACCATAAGCTCAAACCATTGGGAGAGAGTTTCTGAAGTGTATTCTATGGATGCAAGCTTTTATATACAGTGCGCGCAGTAGCGGCTCTGCCTATCGCAAGAAAACTGAGAGAGAAAGATGCACTGTGATCATAAGCCCTCGATCGAGAGACTTAATCTCAATCGGGATACAATTACCTGTTTCGAAAACATCTTTTAAAATCGAATGAAAAAAAAAAACATTGAAAACATTTTATTAGGAATCGATCCTCTTGCCAAATGCACTAAGCCTTTTCGACTAGAAGAAATGCATTAATTTATTTTTTTAATTTAAAAAACAAGGAGACGCAGTACTGTTGTTATTCATCAAAAGATAAGTGCCTAGCCAAAAGCAGACATGTTTTGAAGGGAAAACAAAAAACCATGATCAAGTACACCAAATTTGATGGGACGAAAACATGCAGAGATGACAAGACATACCACCTCAAAGCATATTTAATTTGTGTAAGTCTAAGGCAGGCCAGCCATTTCATGTATATATGCAGTGATCTTTTTTCTTTATGATCATAGTTATGTTATCTTCCACATATCACTGCGCCTTTTATGCATCTTAGCTAGCTGTTGTGTGCTTTCTTCATTGTTCGCTAACTAAAAAAAAGAACGAGAGAAAAGAAGACATTTATTGAATGATATTTAGCTGCAGGTAATGACAAGAAACCCTAGATTTTCTCTTAACCACTCGAGAATCTTACACCCCCCCCCTTTAGGGTTAGGTCAAGCTTAGCTGTCTGCGCCTCTCTTTCCGTACTTGCTAGAGATTAACACACTCTTAAGCAATGTAATAATTATTGTGGTACTAACAATCATAATCAACTTTATTAAACCCCACTTTGACAGTAGGGTTCTCTTTCTCAAAAGCAAAACTATAGTACTACTATTTTTGTTTTTTTTTTAAAGGGAGACACTTCAAGGTTGCCTGTAGTTTAACTGTAGTGTAATGCTGACGAGATCAAAACCCTAGTTAGCTCTAATCACTATAACATCATCACAGCTTAATCGGATGGCTGCATGTGATCACTAATTTTTAACCGTCGACATGATTTCTAATACTGTACTATCAAAAAATGCACCGTAGAAAAAGTGGAATGTAAATTCCGCGACATCCATCTGTGTGTAGTAGCTAAAGAGCATCGAACCGGGGCACAGCGCAGGTGAATTATATAGTAAGGCACAGATGCAATGATACCTGGAGTGAAAAATAGAAAGGGGACTAGGGTTATCGCTATGTGCAATGTAAATGTAACTGGGGCGAGGACGTTTGTCTGCTGGGATGGGGCTAGGAGTACAGAATCTGATATGTCAAATCATGCAGTCTGTCTTTTGGATCTATGCGGTGATGTGTGTGTGTGGGGCATCTGTGTCTCAAGAAGTGTATGTATATCTTGATAGGGTTGTCATGTCACACGCATATAATGCATATAGATATACACAATAATAATGGGTACATATGTCTATAAAGTTTCTAGTGATTTAATACCAGTGGAAAATATTAGACAAGAAAAATAAACAAGAGCTAGCTGTTGCCTCTGGTCATCTGTAGAAGCAGAAGCTGCTGAAAAGGGCAGAAAGAGACAAAGAGGGTCAGCCAGGCAGTAGCGACCCAACATTTTCTCGTTTCCAACATCAATGCTGGAGATACTTTTGAGATTTCCCACTCCATGCGTATTGCAATACAAAAGATATATCATGATAAGACCTTACCCCCCCCCCCCCCC
>SRLM01000113.1:975296-1018588 GCA_015708895.1 Populus ilicifolia | reverse complement strand
CCCCCCCCCCCTCTCCCTCCTCATCTGGGCCCATTACCCTCTCTAAATCTTCATTCATATGGATCAAGCTATCTATCTGTCTGTCTTCGTAGTTGTTTAGCACTCGATGTCTTAACTGTCATTTTTCATATTTTCACGAACGCTTGGAATCTTCTCCCTTGTGATAAAACGCAATTGTAAACGGGCTTGAAGGTTCCGATGGTTTTAAATTGTCTGTTGTTAATCTTTCATGATTGCATCATCATCATCATCACAATGACGTACCAAACTTAACAGCCTTGTTTATAGATTGGGACAAAGTTAAGTTTAAAATAATTAATTAATATGATAATGTCAAACAACACTACTAAAATTAAGATAATCTTCAAATTAGATTTGGATGATGTTGTTTGAGCTAAATTCAGAATTAATTTTTTTTTATTTCTGCATTACTAGTTTGATTTTGAATTTTATGTTATTTTTTCTTTTTATTAATATTCTAGTTTTAATTTTCTATTGGCCTATATAACAAATTCTAAACCTTTTAAGAAAGGCAAACCGCTTAGAAAAAATTCAATAACAAAATATAATATAAGGTTCTTGTTGCTGACATCCTTTTCAGCAAAATTATATCTTCAAGTCTCACGTTTACATCATAAATTATCACTAAATTGAAACATAAAAAGCAAGCTAAGCTTCCAATATCACATCACTCTTTTGTAATTTTTAATGACTTTTCAATTTTTCTTATGTTCTCCTTTGAAAACTATGCGACTTGCACTTATTAGAAAGCAGAATTGTTTTAGATGGCAGCTGGGTTCATCAACCCTTTATTATATCTAACAATAGGAATTGTGTAAAAAAAATTAATTTGATGAAAATATTCTTAATATTTAAAAAATGTAATAGCTAATATATATATTATTCTATTAATATTATAAATCCCACGACTTATATTATATATAACCTCTTCGACAATAATTTCCTACAATATCTACTTCTCTTGTGTGCCTTTCTTTTGAGTTGTACGCAACACTAATTTTCATGTACCTTGTACACATAAAATACGTTCTCTAGCATACTAATATTCATCTTCTTAGCTTATTAATTATAGTTTAAGCCCAAATCACGAAGATCAGTTTTTTATTTTTAACAATTCCAACTTTTCTTAGCTTAATATTTTTCTTCTTCTCTTTCACTTTATCTGACTCCATGTAATAATAGAGATCTCTTGAAACCCCTCTTTCCAAAGATTTTTCTCTCTTTTGAAACTCTTAGTGCCATTTATATGAATTAACTGAAGGTTTGTATAATAAAATCATAACACAGTAATGAACAATCCAAATAATATATTGCAATAGTATAAAATTATTCATCATGCTTCATCTAATAACTCAGATTTTTTGACATATTATTAGAATTTTAATGATTAAATAGTCATGAGTTATTATATCTAATTATATTAATAAAATTAAGTATAAATTAGGATGAGGCATACATAAGTTTCAATCTCAAGTCCCAAAAAACTTTCATTTAAGAAAGCATGTTAATAAAAATAATATAAAGTTTTTTTTTTTAAATTTCAACCAACAACTTAAGTTTTTGATTTAAAATATTTATTTGATATAATAGTAGATCTTTAATGATTAAATGATAACAAGTTAAAAAAAATAGAGCTTATCAAAACACACTCATTTAGATTATTTTTTTAACAAATGATGATGATTGGATTTTTCTTAAATAATGATATAAAATATTGGTATTAAATTTATATTTATATTTAGAAAATATAAATACAAAAAAAAAGTCTATCCATACTATTTTTTTCCTAATAAAATGAATTTTATGTGCATTTAAATAATTTCCTCCAAAAAATTTTATTTAAAAAAATACCAAGTTAATTAAAATTATGAAAATTCTTAATTTTATATACTTCTTGTTGTTAATTTGAATCAATTTGGAAAAGAACATCACCACTAACCATCTGCCTCAAAACCACAAGGAATTCTTAAATTTGCCTTTTCATTTAGGAAAGTGCAAAAAGGCACAAAGGCTCAACAACCGTTTCTTTTACCCTTCCCTTTCCTAATAAAATCAACTTTCTCTTTAGTGCCTTTCTAGCAAATCAACCATCCTTTTGGAAGTGACTTGACCTGTGTTTATGAATCATGAAATTGATTATATATATAAATTAAAGAAGGAAACTTCTTGGAATGATCCTTATTCCCCAAATTCAAATCGCGTTCTAGAATTTGATTGATGTGAGATTTTCTTTGATATTCGCTGTTATAATTAAAAATAGAAGGTGAAGTCTTGATCAACTTAATTTGAGTCTTGTCATTGTCGCCTTAAGAGCAAAAAGTCAAATATTCATAACTCAATTAATGAGATTAATATTCTTATTAGCTGTACTTAGTGATTAGAACACACACAAAAAGAAAAGAAGCTGATATTGGATTACTGCACTGTTTTTATTTTTATTGCCTTCCATGATTCTTTAATTCTACAAAGTGAGGTGGGTGAGCCGTCTATTCATCCATTATAATTCGATGAAAATTGGAATTGAAAAAGTAAAGTGGAACATTATTATTAAACTGAAATGTTTTAAATATATCATATTTTCTTTCTACGTAAAGATAACCAAAACTACAAAAGAAAGAAAGAAGATGAAACAGGGAAGAACAATCATCATGATATATAATTCTTAGTGATTTTTTGAAAAATACATACCTTTTAATATATTGAAGATTACAATGAAAATAACAAAAATTCTTAGTGATTTTTTAAAAAAGAAAAAAAGAAACAAACAAAGAAGAAGAAATGAACTAGAGGGAAGGTTGGGTTTCATACTGCAACTTTACCGACTACTTCACGAACGAATAATTTAAATAATATTATTTTGTATTTTTCTTGCATTGACTTTTAAACTGTTTGTCGGTAGCATATAAAACTTCTATCAATAAAGTTTGAATTTTACACTAAAATTTTTAAATGACCCTTTAGAATTTTCGCAATCTATCGGTAAGTTCGTCGATATCAGCACACTATCAGAGAGCCATTAAAGCTCACGCCTTGAAATTTACATAGTCTGTCGATATGTGTCGACCAAACTGACATAGAACTTTAACACTCACGTCTCTATAACATACTAACGGATGGTATTCGTCTGTAAAGACGTTGGTGAACGTGGAAAATACATTAAATATTTTGCAATTTTTGATAAAATACCAACGAATTACGTCCGTTTATAGGGACATCGATGATGGTGGAAAATACAGTAAATATTTTACAACTTTAAGTAAAATACCAATGAATTGTGTCCATCTATAGGGATGTCGATGATGGTAGCAATTGTAGCAAATATTTTATAACTCTTGGTAAAATACTGATGGATTGTGTCAGTCTATAAGGACTTTGGTGATTGTGGCAAATGCAATAAATATTTTACAACTCTCTATAAAAATACCTACAGATAATTTGTATTTGTACAGATATTGGTGGTAATGTACTTTGCATGACAGATTATGTTAATATTTCCTATTTTTCCTCTTACAAATGCTTAAATTGCAAACTTCCTGCACAATACAATAACAATAATGAACAATTATAAAATAAATATCTCGTGTTATAAAATATCATCTATTACACTTTCATGTTTTGATAGTTAGTTAGAATTTTTTTCTTCATCATCAATTAAATCATTATCAGCTCCATCACACTCTTCAATGTAGATATCATTATCATTTTTATTGATATTTGCTTGTTTGCCATAGTTTAAACCATTATTCAACTCCTCTATGTCAATATCAATAAGACTATAATAAAAAACATAAAAATTCAAATTTTTTTCTAAGTCAATTAAAGAAACAACTTGATATGGTTTAACCAATTCGCTAACTTGAAAGACTTCATCTCGTATATTTGTGTCTTCATTCTCATCCTGAACAACCTCAACATGACCCTTGAGTTTTGTTTTAAAACGGATAACCAATCAACCCTTGATCGATCATTTCTAAAGGAAGGGGTGTATGTATAATAAACTTGTTGGCATTGCTTTGCAAAAACAAAAACATCATTTACATTGCAAAGTCTAGCTTTTAAGTTGAATTTAATAAGACCATACTATGGATCTACTCTGATTCCTCTGTTAATTATGTCATACCAATAACATTTGAATAAAAACACTCTATTTTGTTTGCTTTGATATTACAATTCAATGACCTCTTCTAATTTACCATAGTAGTCAACTTTAAACTCATTATAAATCAATCCCTTAACATAAACACTATTGTTGTATATCTTTCTTCTGTGCCTGTATTTTTCAGTATTAAACACATATCCATTGATAAAATACTCATGTAACACTTAACTTTTTTTAAAGGGCCTAGACCTAGTAAAGACAAAGAAATAACAACAATCTCTCCCATTTGATAAATCTTGTATATTAAGTACAATAATAATCAATAAATAAGAATTCTGTAATAATGACATATAGTTACCTTGCAAGAGATAATGAGTCTGTGACAGTACTTATATGTGTTATGAACCATGTGGCAAATTATTCATCTTGTAATTTAAAGATTTGAGATTCGATCAGCTGTGAGTTATTTGATAGTAAATATCATCAATGTTGTCTAAAAGGCAGTTTTAAATTATATGAGTTTATCATAATAAAAGGTTAAAGTTTAAGTAGAACATATACTTATTTAATAAAAGGTCCTAGCTCATCATAATTAAATATAACATAATTATGTGCTTGTCTGAACTCTATTTCAGTCAAATATCTTTCCCTTATAACATTTTTAGGTATAGGTCATCTAAGATTGAAGAATAATGACAAGTACCCACTTGAAGATACTTTACCACCATCATCATGCTATAGAATGCAATTAATTATTGTTCTGAGATGAGGTTCAAAATATTACAAGATAAATGTTGAAATCTCCTTAACAGTATAGGCCTCACATATCAAAGCCTGAACATGCGTTTTGTTCGTAACATTTTTCTTGAGATTGAACAAGCACCTATATGGAATTAAACAAAAATTCTCAATTAAGAAAAACAATGAATTTTTTTTTTAATTATGAATTACATTGCAACTGTAATATCTAATCTCTTGAATGGTTTTGAATGAGACATGTGTCTATATTGGACCAGTTCTCTAACTTTTATCTTATACAGTAAATATAAAGGTAGATGCTCCATCGAGTCAAAAAATGATGGAGGGAATATCATCTCAAGTTTGCATATTATCTCGATAATAATTGTTTCATGCCTTTTAATGTGATCAACATTCAATTTGCTAGAGCATATACCTTTAAAAAAATAAGTGATTTTTGTGAGTGCATTCCATATCCTTTTTGGCAATAAATCACGAAAAACTAATGGAATGAGTGTTTGCATAAACACGTAGTAGTCATGACTTTTTATTCCATATAATCTACATTTCTCCATTTTAACCAACCTTGATATATTAAAGGCATGTCCATTGGGAAAATGCTAACTTTTAAGCCATTTATAGATTAGTATTATGCATTTTTCTCTAACACAAAGCTTGCCTTAGGTTTTGCGACCCTTGACCCATCAAAAACTAACTTCATATTTTTATGGTTACGGAACAATGCTAAATCCAATCTAGCCTTAATGTTGTTCTTTTTTGTCTTCCTCTTCACATCCACGACGGTATTAAAAATGGTCTTAAACACGTTCTTTTCTATGTACATGACATTAAGGTTATGATTGAAGATATTAGTTTTCCAATAAAAAAGCTCCCAAAAAAATATTTCGCTTCACCCAATTATAGGTCAAAATAAAACCATAAAACTTCTGCTTACTTGATTGGAAACCAAACACAATGTCATCATACTCTGATACAACATCATGTAATTCTTTACCAGAAAGATGCGAGGTTGCAACATCCTTTTGAACTCTGTTAACAAAAAAATCCTTTTTGTTTTTTCTGTACCTATGATTCATTAGCAAGAAACGACAATGATAGTTAAAAAAAGAAGCTTTACCTTTATTTTTTAGCGTGAATGCCTTGTTATTTTTCATGTAGTATGGATATGCAAGTTTTCCATGGATGATCTAATCAGAAATCATTGATAGTTCATATTAAAGCTGCCCTCATAACAAAATTTTATTTTCTCGATATATCATAAGTAAAAGCTCTAGGGAAGCACAATTGCGTCAGCTCATCAATCAACGATAAAAAAAAAACATCTATTTTTTGGACTAAACTGTTTGGACCTAATATAATCGTAGATAAAAAATGAACTCTGACCTCATACACATCCTAGTGGCAAGTTACAAACTATTAATATGACCAACCAATAAGAATAAGGAGCAGTAAATCACCTTGAATGGGTTGAATTTGTCTGTACACAACCCAAGATGAATATTCCTTGATTCAGCTCAAAAGTAAAGATGCACACTGTTAAAGTGTTTCCATGCTTCGTTGTCAGAAGGATGCACCATCACTTCGTCAACCGTATTACATGATTGGTGTCATATCATGTGCTCAACAGTCCTTGGTGACATGAATAATCTCTGTAATCTAGGAATGATTAAGAAGCATATAAGTTTCTTATATATCATGAGAGTCTTTTGTATGCCAATTCTAGATTTATAATGGGAATATCCACATTTTATGTACTTAGTTAGTTCAACATTTTGATGGTAATAAATCATATAGAAGTTAAGGCACATGTTAATTTTCTGGTATCCTAAACTAAGGGGTTTCATCATAAACTTAATAGTATAGAAGTTCTTTTTCAGTCTGTTTCATTCATGTAAAATGCTTCTTGTCTATTTAATAATTTTATCATAATTAGCCTCACTCAACCAGTAATCTGACTTGATGGTGAACATATATGTCATGCCCTATAATTTACTAAGGTTCATACAACCATCTTATGATGGCTTGTTAGAATCTTTTAACATATCAAAAGACCTTATTGTATCTGTATTAGGTTCTTCTTCTATGATTCAATATTGATTGACATTATCTTGATTCATTTTTATTATATCCATAACCATATTCCTATAAGGATTACTATCATCATTTACAACTCATGCTAGAGTTATCAAACTCGACCTAGAGGTTGACTTGGACAGGGCGCCGGATCCTTAGGTTTCATGGATCAACCGGGGTCAACTCAGGTCAATCTGGATTAACCCAAAAAAATTTAAAAATATTTAAAGTTTTAAAATTTTGTATGAAAAAATTAATCAAAAATCCAAATGAATATAGGTTAATGTTGTAAATAATGAAGTTTAATGGAATATTTAAAAAAAATTATCCCACATTGAAAAGATACTATGTTATGCTTTGAAATTGAAGTATTTTGATTAATACTTAAAAGTGTATTTTTATTAAGGTTTTATATCATTATTTTACATTTGAAGTATCAATAACTCCTTAACTAGAGCATGTTTTATAATGACAAATCTAATAATATAAAATATCTTGAATTTATGGTAAATATTCATTTTAAATATAGGCCTATCACATAAATCAAATAATTGATTAACTAATTAGTTTAACTACTGAAATTGAAAAGACAAAGAGATGGTTAAGTTTAGAAAAGAGATATTGGCTCAGTCCAAAATAGAACATCATTTGATTATTAGATCATAATTGGAGCTTTAGAACTTGAATTTAATTCTAATTTATATGGTAGGACGCTAAGATATAAGTTTAAAACTTTCATGAAGAGTTCAAGATTCAAAAGAACCATTTTCAAGTTCAAATTGTAGCAACAATAGAGAAGTTAGAATTCATCACGCAACTCAGAAGTTGTTCAGTGTTTAGCAAAATTAAAATTCTGATATTAATAATGATATTTTGTTTAGACAAGAAAATAAGAATTGTTACTAAGTCAAGATATGGTCACCTACTCAATAATTAGTTATCAAATCAATAGTTCTGAATTTTAGCCTATAAAAGGAGGTATTTACCATGGATTTAGACATCTTAGTTTTCAGATAAAGAAAATTTCTTTACTTGCTTTCTTTCTTTGTAGTTTTAATTTTCTAGTTTTATTTCATGTTATATTTTCGTTAATATCTTCTTTATACCTTTCATTTTCTTTACTATACTTATATAATCATGTTCTCATATTGTTTATTTATATTTCTCTTCTTCATAATGTTAAGCTAAGTTTATTATGTCAAGGTGAAATGTTTCACTAATGGTGTTAGGATAAGTATAATATAAATTTAATATGGATTTCAATGTTTATATCCTAAACAATATGCTATTAATATTTTTTTTATCATTTTTTATCTTATTAATTCTTAATACCTTGTTAAATGGTAAATCTAGATTTGTGTTGTATAACACTTGGTACAACAAATGCTTGACACTTTTATAGCTAATTATATGGTATAATCTACACTTATGCTATAAAAGGAACTCAATTTGTTGTTAACATAAGTTAGTATTATAAATTCTTGATAATATTTAAAAGTTTGGTGTTAATTAAATAAGATAATTAATATAATCATGTTAACAATTTATAATGAGCTTTCAATGACAAATCATTCGATTGGAACCTTCTTCATGTGTGGTTTTCAGTTGAGAAATAAAAAGATTTTATATTATATTTATTTTTAATATCATTAATAGATCCTTTAACATTGATATTTATTTTTATCATCGTTTAATTCTCGCATTAAGCTTCCATCTCACAGTCCTCTTCAACTTATTATTATTATTATTATTATTATTATTATTATTATTATTATTAATTTATATAGTTAACCTCCCTATGGTTCAACTTCGATCTTGCCATGTTATTTATTATTTCAACACTCCTGCATTTGGAAGAAGATATCAATTTTTTTTATTATGTTAAGTTTTTGTCATCGTTGTCGAGCAAGTAAATTCATATGTAAATTATAATGTTTATTTTATTTTATTTTTTTATTTTTCTTGTATCTAACTTTTGTTTCTTTTCTTTTCTTCTTTCTTTTATTCTCTTCCTACACATGCATTAGAATTTGGTCATGTATATTAAGTCATAGATTTTGTAGGGTATCCTTATTATTTTCAGAAAAAATGGCTGAAAAAGATAATCAGTCACTTCATAATGAAAATAATGAGAATAATCAAGTTAGAACATTAAGAAACAACATGAATAAGTACGCCATCATATATAAGTTTCCCTTATGATGCATCTCACTTTAATCTTAAGTCAGACATTATTCAACTTCTATATATTTTTTATAACTTAGAATTAGAAAATCCATACTTGGATTTAAAGGAATTTAAGGATGTCTATAACACTTACAATGACTTAAATTGTAGTATGAACACCATCATATTAAAGCTTGTTTCTTTTTAATTAAAAGATAAAGCTAAAATATAACTATAAAATGAGACCAAGATCCATTTGTACTTTAGACGAAATGTAACAATAGTTTTTAAATAAGTTTTTCCCTTCTCATATAATAAATTCTTTTAAAAGATAAATCATCATATTCACTAAAAAATTAGAAGAAACATTTTATCAATATTCGGATAGGCATCAAGACTTGCTTAATACTTGTCATCATCATGGTTTTGAAACATGAAGATTGATTTCATATTTTTATTAAGGGTTAACACCTAAATCTAGACAAATGGTGGAATCAATGTGTAATAGAACTTTTAAAGATAAAGACCCTAATGAAGCAATGGAGTACCTAAACTTGCTAGCTGAGAATGCTCAAAATCGAGAAACTATAGGCCCTTATGAGGTACTAAGTACAACTGAATCTCATACATCTAGTGGAGAAATGTATAACCTTAGGGAAGATCATGTTCTCCAAGCTAAGTTTGAATCTGTAGCTAGAAAGTTAAGGCACTAGAATTGAAAAGGAGCGGTCACTTAAAACTTGCTCAAGACTTTTGGTGTCAAATTTGTGAAACCAATGGACACTCAACTAATAACTGTCAAACTTTGCTTCTTTTTTTTTTCAAGGAATGCCTTCATAAACAAGCCCATGCTTTAAATAATTTTCAAAGGCCCAGTCATAACCCATAGTTGCTGATTAGTACTTAAAAGTATATTTTTATTAAGGTTTTATATCATTATTTTACACTTAAAGTATCAATAACTCAACTAAAGCATGTTTTATAATAACATATCTAATAATATAAGACACCTTTAATTTATGGTAAATATTTATTTTAAATGCAGTCCTATCACATAAATAAAAGTATTGATTGATGAGTTTAAAAATTAAAATTAAAAGGATAACGAGGTGGTCAAACTTAGAAAAGAGATGTTAGTGCAGTCTAAAACAGAACACTATTTGGTAATTGGGTCATATCTGGAGCTGTAGATCTTGGATTTAGGTCTACTTTATATGGATGAAAAGGTAAAATATAGGACTACAACGTTTATGGAGCTTAAGATTTAAAAAGATCATTTAAAAAGATAAGGCTTGTCACCAAGTCAAGAGTTGGCCACCCACTCATCAATTAGTTAACAAATCAATAATTTCTAATTTTGGCCTATAAAAGGAGGTATTTGTCTTGCATTTAGGCATTTTGGTTTCCAAATCAAGATTATGTTGTTGCTTTCTCTCTTTGTATTTTTGTAATACTTAAAGTTTTAATTTTGTTAATATCTTGTTTATATCTTTCATTTTCTTTCCTTTACTTAGTTAACTTTTTATCTTGTTTATTTTTGTTTTTATCTTCATTATGTTTAGTTAAGTTTATTTTGTCAAGGTTAAAAGGTTACACTAATGGTGTAAGGATAAGTATAGTGTAAACTTAATATGAGCTTTAATGTTTGATACTAACATGTTTTGTATTTGTTATCTTGTTCACTCTTTAATACCTTGCTTGTTAAATGATCAATCTAGATTTATGTTGTATAACACTTGATACAATAAATAATTGGCACTCTCATAGCCTATCTGTATGGTCTAACCAATACCTAAAAATATTTATAAGTATTAGCATTAATCGAATAAAATAACTAATGTAATCATATTAACAATTTATAATTTGATTGGAACCTCCTTTGTGTGTGGTTTCCAATTGAATAATAAGACTTTATACTATGCTTGTTTGACATACCATTAGTATATCCTCTGATCTTGACATTTATTGTTATCATTATTTATTTCTTACATTGATCTTCCATCTCAAAGCTCTCATCAATTTCTTCTTCTTCTTCTTCTTCTTCTTCTTCTTCTACTACTACTACTACTACTACTACTACTATTAATATTACCATTATTATTGTTATTATTGTTATTGTTATTGTTGTTATTATTATTATTATTATTATTATTATTATTATTATTATTATTATTATTATTCTTGTTGTTGTATTGTTGTTATTCTTGTTGTTGTATTGCTGTTATTTTTAATTTATACAATTAACCTCCTTATGGTTTGACCCCAGTCTTGCCGGGTTATTTATTAATTCGATACTCCTGTACTTAGAAAACTCATAAACATACAAACCTAATTACAGAAATCACCCAAATTTCAATTGAAAAAGTGATAACAATAATGCATAAACTTTACAGCCAGTATTTTAAGTATACCATAATTTCTAAAATTCTTATGGATATGCATCTTTTTATGCTTCACCTCCTAGAAGAAATCTTGAGAATACATTGCATGCATTCATTGAAAAGTAAGAGACAATCAACATTCAACTTGCTCAAACCATGATAGATTTTAAAGATACTTTTTTAAAATTCACATTCACTCTCAGTTTTCAAGAGAAAGGTAAGTTTCTATCTCAACTACAGTAAAATCCTAATGGCAATATAATATAGATGTAAGTAGTTTTGAAAGCCAGATCATTGATTAAATTAAATTACTCATCACTTTTTGCAGTGGTAAAGTTATTGAAAAACTCACTTTTAAACCTTGTGAAAAAAATGATGAGTTAATCTTTAAGGGTAAAGAAGGGGTTGAATCTAAACATTTCAAATAAAAAATTGATTCTCTGTTAGCACTTTCATTTCTTCATATCATGACTAAACAAAGAAAAATCACTCAAAACTTTAAAATCTTTGAAACTTTCAAATGGGTAAGGATCAATATATATTTGTTGGACACCATTAAACAAATACTTTCTTATGCTAAAATTTTGAAAGATTTGTGCCTTATGAAGAGAAAACTAAATGTGAAAAAAAAGTCTTTTTAACAGAAAAGTAAGCATCATTCTTCAAAACGATAATGTCTTGAAATATAAGGACCTTGGTTGTTCTATAATTTCTTGTTTTATTGGAGTATATAATATTAAAATAGCTCTATTTAATCTTGAAACTAGTGTGAATTTTCTTTCATATTCAATTTATCAAAGTCTCAATCTAGATGAGTTAAAACTAACTTCTGTAACTTTTTTTACTTGTTGATGAATCTATAAAAGTGCCTAGATAAATAGTTAAAAAATGTGTTAGTACAAGTTGATAAATTCATTTACTTTATAGATTTTGTTATCTTAGATACACAACCTGTTGAAACATGTAATTCACTTTTTGTTATTTTAGGATTAACATTTCTTGCATCTAATAAATTAAATAATTGTATGAATAGACTAATGAAGCTATCATTTGAAAACATGACATTGGAGATGAATATTTTTAACATTTGCAAGCAACCTAGAGATGATAATAATTTACAGGAAGTAAATCTTATTGAAAAATTAGTTTATGATCAATTTAAATCTACTTTGAGTAAAACTAAGTTTGATAAATCTAAAGAAGTGAAAATGATTTATTATCAGGAAGAAATCAAGGATAAGAAAGGCACTGAGATTGTTGTTACATATCATTTGTTAAAATTAACAATAGATTTGACATTTGACATCCTACCAATTGATTATTACTTCCCTGATGAATCCTTATTTTCTTTAGTCCAATGACTTGGTTTGCTAATTTTGTCAATTTTTTTACTTTAGGACATTTGCCAAATCATTGGAGTACCCAAGACAAAAAAAAATTCTTGAAAAAAGTGAAGAACATTTATTGGGATGACCCTTATTTATTCAAATTCTATCCTGATCAAATATTTTAAAGATACATTTCTGAGAATGAAGTATGTAGTATTATTAAATTTTATTATTCTAAGATATGTAAGAGTCATTTCTCATCAAGAAAGATAATTGCAAAAATCTTACAAAATAAATTTTATTGGCTCAACATGTTTAAAGACATATATGCATTATGTAAAACTTGATATTGATTAAAAAGTCTTACTTTACAATTCTTGACTCCATTTATTTTCTAGAAGGTTAAGATTAAGATTAAGATGGAGCGGTCCATTAATAGGTCCTAATCAAAGTTGTTGATATTTTGCAACAAAATTCTTCTTCTAGTGAGAATTGACCATAAATATTTGTTATTGAATAATTGATGTCTTTCTTTGTATAATTCTAGATTTAAATATATGAATGACTAATAGACTTTTCTAAAAATACTAGCACAACTACATGAAATTAGGACTCTAGCAACTGATTCCTACTAAATAGCTGGTATTTATTCAAACCCCAAAACAAACTTTACTATTTCTTTTCAAATACTCTGGATACTACAGTAACTAGTTTTACTCTATTTAGAACTTCACTACTCTATGAACTTGAAATTCTTTATAGGCACCTGATGAGATCTTCTTGGCGTATCATCCATTTCTGATTAAACATGTGTATTTTATAAGGCTTTTGATATTGAGAATCCAAATAATGATAATGTTTTTAAGGTAAATAGACATCGTTTGAAAGCTTACTTTGATAATTTTCCTACTGAAAATGAATCCATTAGTTTGAATGATCCTATATATAAAGGTTGATTATTTTGTTTTTTATATTATTTTTATGTTTCTTTTCAGTGTGACTCTTGTTTTGTTAGTCTTTCTCTAATCCCGGTCAAATGGTAGATAACAATACTCTGTGACCCTTATATCAATTCTTTTAGTCTATCACCAATGTGTCAGATGAACTTATAATGCAGAATATCATTGTTTAGGAATAATATCTGTAAATTCTGAAGATAAAATATAATATATTAAGGATGGTCTGAGTAAGACATCTTTAGATAATCTTTTATTAACTCTTGAGATGCATCTTAGTGTAGATATGCATTATGCAATTCATGATTTATGGTCATAATCCCATAAAGAACATGCTCGATATAGTTTTGGAAATCTGATTAAAAAGACCATGTTTGTTAATTTTTAAAGAAGAAGATGAACAATGCCAAAATCCTTTTTTTGACCAAAATTCATTTCAGTCCTTTCTCTTTCAATTGCTTTTAATTAAACCCTTAATTGACCTTGAAATTTTTCAATTAATGCCCTAATGAACTTTAGTTGGAGCCTCGAAGTTACATGTCTATTGCAATATCATCTGTGATCTCGAATTTCTTTAATTTAGCCCCTAATTGACCCCTAAACTTAAATTTTCTTGCAATTTAACCCATAATTTTGATCAATTAACTTGGTAAAAATTAAATTTGGTCTCTTAAAATTTCAATCTTCTCAACTAAGCTAAAATTAGGTCCTCAAACTTAATTTTTCACCAATTAAACCTAAATAAAATTAATTTGACCCATTTAAAGTATAATTAAGTCCTTATGCTTAATTAAATCCTTTAATTGGACCCAAATTAATTTTTAAACATGATTAAAATTCAATTTAACCTATGATTAAATCAAATTGGCCTACTAAAAATTTAATTATGTCCTTGAACTTGATTTTATGCAAATTCATCCAATAATCATTTAATTTGACCTTGAATTTATATTTTTTTTCCTCCATTTTAGGCACAAAGGGGTACTATTAGACATTGAACTCCTTCTAGAAATTGCAATTTGATTACCCAACCTACATTTTCCATGTGGACAACCTTTATTTTATTTTTTTGATTTTTCAATTTAAAAAAGGTGATTTTAGGGGAATAACCCAGAATTGGGTTATGACACTAGGTATATTGAAAGAGATCTTTTATATTTTCTCTTAGGCTCAACTATACATCCACCATAAACTCATTGGTTTGTTAAATGTTAATGATGTTTATGATAATTTGTTTTCTTTTCTTCATTATGCTTTGGAACAGAAATTTCAAATATTTTTTGCATGACAAATCATGATATCTGCTGCTACTGCTAAATAATTGATTGAGTAATTACAATCTTTCATCCTTATAACTGATCATTTCACGAATCATAAAAATTGGTCAACTATGAAAAACTATAAAAGGCTTAATGTGGATTTGAGCTTTTGTTTGTGAAACCTTGTGTCTTTTAGTCTTATTAATAGCATATTGTTTTGTTATTTCTTATATTTATTTAAGTGTGTTTCAAGTTTGTCAGTGTTTATTTTTTCAGGTAATGTCTTATATACTCTATCTTTCTACTTTAGGACATTGAGGACAATGTCTTGTTTTAGTTGGAGGGAGAGGGTAGTAGTTGATATTAAAAAAAAAAAACTATCTGGGTTTTCTATTTCATAAACCATTTACAAAACTGTTGTTACTAGGATGGTAGAGTAAAAGAGTTCTTTTATTAAAGTAACTCTTAAGATGCATTTTAGTAAATATTCTTAATAAGGTCTATCAGAATACTTCTTAAAATATTCAAGTTTGCAAACTCTCTCATTATTATCACTTGATTTTGCTTATATACTTAGCTAACAATTATTCACTAACCTTTATTTTCATACACACACTTTAACATATAATTTTGGGTTGCATATTACATTATTTATGTTCTTCTGTTAAAGGTAACAAATCAGAAAAAGGGATAGTATATAATTTGTAAAAAAAAAAAGACAAATTGATAATATTACTGATAATAAAAACATATAAGTTTGGTTGCATAGCCTCCCTAACCTAATTAATTAAGTCTAAAAGGATGTTTTAACACCTAATACCCTAAAATCAATTGACTTGGGAGCTATTGACCTAATCCTTGTAATATGGGTTAAGGAGAAAAGCTTAAAAAAATCAAGCATTGCACTATGTAAGTATTTGTATCTGCAACTCGACTTACTAAACTCAAAGGGGTGTCTTAACATTTAATGCTCTAAGATCAACTAGTTTGGAAGTCATTAACCTAAAGCTCGTTACATGGGTTAAAGATGCATTATGTTCTAAGTTATATGTATATATTTTTTAAAAAAAGAAAAAAGATAATAATCTCAGCCCAAGAAAGTTAACCTTAAACATTAGAATAAAATTTTGTTTTCTTTCAAATAAAATCTCATAACTATGTGTTGATATATTAAGCACAGAAGGAAGGTTTATTATTATCTTGTTTAAGAAGTATGAAGCAGATATATAAATTTTATTTACTTTTATATTTTAATGCTTTGATTACTAAGAAATAGTAATACGTTGGTTGGGAAGTGTAATTAATACTTAAAAGTTTATTTTTATCAAGGTATTATATCATTATTTTGCACTTGAAGTATCAATAACTCTTTAACTAGAGGATATTTTATAATAATAAGATAATATAAGATACCTTTAACTTATGATAAATATTTATTTTAAACGTAGGTCTATCATATAAATCAAATAATTAATTGATGAGTTTAACTAGTGAATTTAAGAAGATAAAAAGAGAGTCAAGTTTAAAAAAGAGATTTTGATTTTGTCTAAAATGAAATACTATTTGGTTATTATATTATAACTGGAGTTATAGAACTTGGATTTAGGTCTGGTTTATGTGGATAGAAGGCCAAGACATAGGTCTAAAACTTGTAGCAATAACATTGTTTAGTGTTTCAAGTTCAAATTGTAGCAATAACATGTACATCAAAATCTGTCATACAACCTAAATATTGTTTAGTGTCCAGCCTATATCTCGATTTCTAAAAGTCTAAATGACCTTATTTTTATTTTGTTGAAAAGCGAATATAATTTCTCAGAACCTTTATGAAGACTATCTATTCAAATTTTGATATTAGTAATAATAGATAAGAAGATAATGTGTGTTACCAAGTTAAGAAGTGGTCACCCACTTAATAATTAGTCATCAAATTAATAAATCTAAATTTTGGCCTATAAAAGGAGGTCTTTACAATGCATTTAGGCATCTTAATTTTCAGATCAAGATTATTTCCTTACTTACTTACTTTCTTTGTAGTTTTAATGTTCTAGTTTTATTTCATATTCTAGTTTCATTAATATCTTATTTATGCTTTTCATTTTCTTTACTATATTTATATAATTATGTTCTCATTTTGTTTATTTATGTTTCTCTTCTTCATAATGTTTAGCTAAATTTATTATGTCAAGGTAAAAAGGTTTTATTAATTGTGTTGGGATAAATATAATATAAACTCAATATAGACATCAATGTTTATATCCTAAACAACTTGCTATTAACATGTCTTATTATTTTTATTTTATTATTTTTAATACCTTACTTGTTAAATGGTTAATCTAGATTTGTATTATATAACACTTGGTAAAATATATGCTTAGTACTTTCATAGCCAACCGTATGGTATAACCTACACCTATACTATAAAAGAAATTTGATTTATTGTTAACATAAATTAGCATCATGAATTCCTAACAATATTTAAAAGTTTGTTGTTACTTAAATAAGATAATTAATATGATCATGATGACAATGTATAATGAGCTATTAATGGCAAATCATCCGATTGAAACTTTTTTTATATGTGGTTTCCAGTTGAGTAAAAAAGAGAGTATATATTTCATTTATTTTTAATACCATTAATAGATCCTATAACTTTGATATTTTTTTCATCATTGTTTAATCATCACATTAATGTTACATCTCAAAGTCCTTTTTAACTTATTATTATTATTATTTGTAATTTATATATTTAACATCATTGTGGTTTGACCCCATTCTTTTCAGGTTATTTATTACTTCGACACTCATAAACTAGGAAGAAAACATCAATTTTTTGGTCATATCATATTTAAAACAAAAAAAAAAATTATCCCACATTGAAAAAAAAACATCAATTTTTTCTTGTGTATACAAACACACACACACACTAAAGGGCTTGAAATCTCACATTCAAATGATATATGTTATCCTTTTAAGTTGAAGTATTTAAACCAAAAGGTTTTTTTTATCTCATATTGAAAGAAAATAACTTTTTTATTAATAATATAGAAGTATATAAATTAGGTTTGGCCAGGTTGTTTCACTAGCCAATCTTTTTGCAAACCCGAACCAGTCTAGTCATCGAGTTGACCGAGTCCCTGGTTGACCCCCAGGCCAGGTATAACTATGCTCTATATACGTTGCTAGCACTAGAAGTTGACCCAATCACCCTTTCTATCATGCTCCCATTAGGAACAAATAGTTTTTCATTTGCATACCAACACAGGTAATCCTCCATGAACCCTTTGGTTAAAAGATGCATCGCTACGGTATTTGGATGCAAAACCTTTTTATTTTTACACTTTCTACATGGACACCTAATATCATTTTCAGTAAAATTTCTCAAAATAGATATTGTGAAATTAATAAAACCCTGAACCCCATTACAATAATTCATCCTTCGAAATCTTTGAGGTGAGTCTCGATACATCCATGAATGATCATCTATGATTTCTATCAAACCTCTATAAAATTATTATGACAACATATATTAATTAATTATATTAAGTAAATAAATTTACAAAAAATATTGGTTTGCCTCGACATTATCCAACAAACTAAAAAAGGACTTCTCTTAAATGCGCATTATCAATTACCAACATCCATACAAATTTATACAATAGAATTGATAAAAATTAAAATAGACTTGTTAAACATCTAATTTAATAATTCAATAAAGTTTCAACAATTTACAAACAAATACAATTTGAAACAAATCCAAAACAAACCTTAACAACTATACATTCATAGTACAAGTTTCTTTGACAAATAACAATAAAACATGTACATATACTAACAATATATATATATATATTAAAAAAATTAAAATTGATAAAATTGACATTTAAATGTTAAAATTAAAAAGGATAAATTTACTTATAACTTAGATAAAATCCATAATAAATTAGATCATAGATGTTGTGACTAAGTGCAAAAGTACAAGAAAGATGACTTGTGTCAAGAAAAGGGGGAAATTTTTAGGTTGGGTGGGTGGTTGTTTGTAGTTTAGAAGGGAAGAGTTGGGATGAAGAAGAATAAGGAGAAATAGGAGAGGAGAGGGTTGGTAGCATGTGGATATATTTGCTTTTACCAATGAAATCACTGATAGCCAAATTCTATCGATATAACTATCAGTAATACGTTAGTAATTTTAATGGTGAATGAGTCATGTCATTGTATTGGGATCTCGGTTTGAATCCCTTGGTCATTCTATTGGTAAAATCGCTTGCAGAAAATCCATGTCATCAAACTCCTTTTTTTTCTTTCAATGTTCTATATATTATGTCTGAAATATGGTAGGTAACTATCGACAAAATTAATCTGTTTTATATACCAATTGAATTTCAGATGGATTACAAGCTACTAGTAATTATTATAGATAATGAATACAGATGAAATGTATTCTGTCAGTAATTATTACTAATTAAATCATTCTATTAGTTTTTGATTAGTACTTAAAGGTGTATTTTTATCAAGGTTTTATATCATCATTTTTAATTTGAAGTATCAATAACTCTTTATTTAAAGGATGCTTTATAATAACATTTCTAATAATATAAGATATGATTGATACTTAAAAGTGTATTTTTATCAAGGTTTTATATCATCATTTTGCACTTGAAGTATCAATAATTTCTTAACTAAAGCATGTTTTATAATAATTTATCTAATAATATAAGATACCTTTAATTTGTGGTAAATGTCCATTTTAAATGTAGACCTATCACATAAATGAAAGGATTGATTGATGACTTTAAGAACTTCAATTGCAAAGGCAAAGAGATGATCAAACTCAGAAAAGAGATGTCGGTACAATCCAAACCGGAACATTGTTTGGTAATTGGGTCATATCTAAAGCTATAAATCTTAGATTTAGGTCTAATTTATATGGATGGAAAGATAAGACATAGGCCTACAACTTTCATATGGAGCCCAAGATCTAAAAAGGTCATTTTCAAGTCCAAATTGTTGCAACAACAAAGAAGCCCGAATCTGTCCTCCAGCTCCAACACTGTTCAGTATTTTAGCTATATCTAGAGTTTTAGAAGTCAAAATGAGCTAAATGTTTTACACAAGAAAGTTGAGACAATTTTCTAGAACTTTCATGTTTTCAAGTGGCTCTAATTCTGACATCATCAATGACGTTTTAAGCAGATAAGAGAAGATAAAGATTGTCACCAAGTCAAGGGTTAGCCACCTACTCATCAATTAGTCATCAAATCAATAGTTCCTAATTTTGGCCTATAAAAGGAGGCATTTGCCATGCATTTAGGCATCTTGGTTTCCAAATCAAGATCATGCTCTTGTTTTCTCTCTTGTATTTTTTTTATATTGCTTATGTTTTGCTTTCATTAATATTAAGTTTATGCTTTTCATTTCCTTTCCTTTGCTTTGTTAACTCTTTTCTTATTTATATTCTTATTTTGTTTATCTATTTTTCTTTCTTTCATTGTGTCTAGCTAAGTTAATTATGTCAAGGTGAAAAGGTTACACTAATGGTGTAAGAATAAGTATAGTGTAAACTCAACATGGACTTTAATGTTTGATACTAACATGTTTTATATTTGTTATCTTGTTCACTCTTTAATACTTTGCTTGTTAAATATTAATCTTGATTTATGTTGTATAACACTTGGTACAACAAATGCTTGACACTTTCATAACCCATACTGTATGGTATAATCGACACCTGAGCTATGAAAGGAACTTGATTTGTTGTTAACATAAGTTATAATCATGAATGCTTGATGAAATTTACAAGTATTAGCATTAATTGAATAAGATGACTAATGTAATCATGTTAACAATCTATAATCAGATTGGAACCTTCTTTGTGTGAGGTTTCCAATTGAATAATAAGAGTTTATATTATACTTGTTTGACATACCATTAGTGGATTCTTTAACCGTGACATTGTTTGTTATCGTTGTTTAATCCTTACTTTAATTTTCCATTTTAAAGTGCTCATCAACTTTTCTTTTTCTTCTTTTTCTTTATTATTCTTATTCTTATTATTATTATTATTATTATTATTATTATCATTACTACTACTACTATAACTACTACTATTATAACTACTACTAGTAGTAGTAGTTAGTAGTAGTATTAGTATTATTATTGTTGTTATTGTTATCGTTGTTGTTGTTTATAATTCTTGTTTATAATTTGCACAATAACCTCCATGTGGTTCGACCCTGGTCTTGCCGGGTTATTTATTACTTTGACACTCCTGCACTTGGGAGAAGACATTAATCTCTTAGTCGTGTCAAGATACCTTTAATTTATGGTAAATATTTATTTTAAATACAGGCTTATCATATAAATGAAAAGATTAATTGATGAATTTAAGAACTGAAATTGAAAAGACAAAGAGATGGCCAAACTTAGAAAAGAGATATTGGTGCAGTCCAAACCGGAACACTGTTCTTAGTCATATCTGGAGCTAGAAGTTAAATAATCTCTATTTTTTTTTCTAAAAAGCTGAGACAATTTCCTACAACTTTTATGTTTCAAGTGGTTCCAATTATGACATTATCAATGACATTTTAGGCAAACAAGAGAAGATAAAGATTATCACAAAGTCAAGAGTTGGCCACCTACTCATCAATTAGTCATCAAATCAATAAATTCTAATTTTAGCGTATAAAAGAAGGCATTTGCCATGTATTTAGGCATCTTAGTCTCCAGATCAAGATCATGCTCTTGATTTCTCTCTTTGTAATTGTATTACTTATGTTTTAGTTTCATTAATATCAAATTTATACCTTTCAATTCTTTTTCTTTACTTAGTTAACTTTTATATTATTTATGTTTTTTATTTATTTATTTATTTTTCTTTCTTTCATTATGTATAACTAAGTTTATTATATCAAGGTGAAAAGGTTACACTAATGATGTAAGAATAAGTATAATGTAAACTCAATATGTACTTTAATGTTTCATACTAACATGTTTTGTATTTGTTATTTTGTTCACTCTTTAATACTTTGTTTGTTAAATGACTAATCTAGATTTATGTTGTATAACACTTAGTATAACAAATGTTTGGTACTTTCATAGCTCATATTGTATGGTATAACCGACACCCGAGCTATGAAAGGAACTTGATTTTTTGTTAACATAGTTATAATCATGAATACCTAACGAGATCTACAAGTATTATTATTAATCGAATAAGATAACTAATATAATCATGTTAATAATTTATAATATGATTGAAACCTCCTTTGTGTGTAGTTTTCAATTGAATAATAAGAGTTCATACTATACTTGTTTGACATACTATTGATGGATTCTCTAACCTCAACATTATATATATATATATAAAAAAAAACACATGGGTAAAATACTAAGTAAATATGGGTAAAACTATCAAATAATATTGTTATATTAATTGGTACAAATATTTTTATAAAAAAGAGTTCATGATTCTATGTTTTCTTGATATGTTCTTTCATTATATTTTCAAATAATAAATAAATATTTTTTTCTAAAAAAGATAATTTGAATACATGAGTTAGATGCCTTAGAATACCTTTTTCACTTACTTAATCTCATCAAATAGGAGTCATTTATCCTATTAATGGTTTCACATTTGAGATGGTAACATTTCTTTATATACATAAAATAAATAAATGTAGTATGCTCTTGTATTTTATATCTTGTTTTTATTCTTTTCATTATTATTATTTATGTTTTTATTTATTTTGATGATAATACATGCTAGAATTTTATTTTATTTTTGTAAGTTTTAGAACGTTTTTGTGTAACATATTATGAGTTAATTTGAACGAGGTCAATGTGACCCTAAAAAAAATCTATTGAGAATATATATATATATATATATATATATATATATATGTCTTTGTATTTTATATTTTGTTGTCATTCTTTTCATTATTATTGTTATTTATGTTTTTATTTATTTTAGCAATAATGCATGCTAGAATTATTATTATTTTGTGTAAGTTTCAGAATATTTTTTTTTTAACATATTATGAGTTGATTAGAGTCACGTCAATATAACCTTAAAAAGTTTGTTGAGATTGAGTAATGATATATGAGTCTAATCCACCATTCTCGAGTCCAATACTCCCATCTTAAAAAATCAGGACTGGGTCTTGAGACGATATCCTTTTTTCAAATTATTTTTAAAAAAAAATTCCAGATTTATTTTAAGCAAATAATTAGAAAGGTCTATTAGGTGTGTAATCATAAGTTTAAAGCAACTTATATTAGGTATAATATTTTAAAGCAATGATTTTTTTTTATCGTAATCATAATCGTAATCATTGTATTATTATTTAAAATATTATTTTATTATAGTTATTGTCACCATTACTACAACAAATATTATTTTATAAAAACATAACAATCATTATTTTATCCACACTATTATTGCTTTTGTTACTATTAGTATTATAGCCAAGATATTGTAACCTTAATCACCATTAATGCTACTATTATATCTATCATTCTTACAATCACTATCTATACCTTGATCACAAACATTGCAATTTTGTTCTTTTTATTATCATTATTAAAAAATTATAAATAAAAATTAATTTATTTTATAAAAAATATTTTTCTTGATATATCCAAACAACAAAAAATTACTCACCTTAAATATATAATTATTTTGTAAAGGGAAAATTTACATGGCTTTTAGTTACCTTACAATATACATAATTTTTCTCATAAATCTATGTTTGGCATCTAATTTTGTGAGAAGGTCAGTGACCATTATATATGGCAGGTATTAAGAGTTTATTTTTATACCAATGGAACCGCTGTGGTTAATTACTCCATTGGCCTAATTATGAAAAATACAACACCGTAGAATCAGTCACGTTTATATATTGGTTAATTACCCTGTTGTGATGGTCTTCAATTTTCTCTTAAAGCTTCCGACCAAAGCACTGTTTCATAATGTTTTTCTATCGATTGATTGGCAGCACAAAGTCAAAGGCGAGGTCACAATTCTGATAATATAAGCATCCACTTGAGCTCCAGCAAGCTTCCATTTTAATGAAGCTGACAAAATGACTCGATTCACTTGGAAGTTAAGAAAAGTCATATATTCGTGTAACTAGGAAACAAATATTAATACCATTAATTATTGATTATTGATGCTTTCTTTGTCTTTTATTTTCATCTTTTTAACCTTTTTTTTTTACATCAATATATTATATATATCACACCGACATTTCGGTGACTTTTATAAAAAGAAATAAAAAATGATCAATACATGAAAAGATTATAAGCATATTACAATTCTCATGGCAAAAGGGAAAGTTGAGCCTCATCAAAAGAAAGAAGAGAAGGAACATTACCATTTCTGTTCGACCATTCGTGCTCAATCTAATCCACCATAAACCTTTGAGAATGACACAGAATAAGAACATCACAAGAGTTATTATTATACGTACAAGTTCAACACAGCATCAAATGAAATAAAGAATCTATCGTTGTTTAAACTAAAAAGGAACATTACATATAGTCAGAAAGCACTGCTGATAATCAGAAGAAGGGCTGGCATAAGGAATGAAGCTTGAACTCGGTAAATGTAAGTAAGTGCTCTGGGTAATCTTGAACTTTCAATGCGATGATTGTCGTCGAACAACAATTTCTCAAGCCTAAGATATCTTGCAGATGTCACTGTACAAAGAATAATGCATCCACCAATCAGTAACAAATGACGGAAAGCGGATAAATGCCTTTGCGAGAGTAGAAAATCGCGTCCCTAAGGAATGACTTCATGTCTCCCCATACATTTAGAAATGGATCCCAGTGATTAACCTTGCTGAACATGTGATATTGCATCAACTTTTTCTTCTTCTTTTTTCAGTGATTAATTTTTTGTAAACTTGTATATTATATTTTATAGTTAGTTTGGATTTCATAAAAAAAAAAAAACTTATATTTTATGATGGGTTGTTCATTCTCAATATCTTATATTATTTATTTTTTGTGTTTATCACTACAAAACTATAATTCCTTTTAAAAAAAAACAAACTATGAACAGCAGGCCATTAGTTTTGCTATGATCAGGAACTCTACAACCACAACAGCTGATAGCTTGGCTTCGATTTTTACTCTCTATAATTAGATCTTTTATAAAAAAAAAAAAATTGATATCTTCACTTACCTCTAAACAAATAATATTCTCCTAAATTTCTCAAAATATTTTAAAATTATACATAATTATTGTTAATCCATTATATATTTTCTTTTCTTATGCAAAATGATGGTGTTTGTAATATCCTGACCTTTATTCAACAAAGATTTTTATGGTCTAGAGTGGCATAAACTTTGCAAGTTGTAATGGTAAACTATGGTGAAAGCTAGAATAGAAAAAGGCCTTGGGTTAGGTTCTTTAATGTCTATATATATATATGCTTTTCAAATGAATATGGAGGCTAAGCATTTCAAACCATGCCTTATTGAAATAGGTAACATCCCATATTTACTCTCAAACTTTCAAAAATAGAATTCCAAAATTGCATGGTCATATTTCTCCATTTTAAAGAGATATTTTGTCAATCTAGGATCGAAACAGTGTTCTCGACTCAGTATTACGTCGAAACATTAAATTCATGATTGGTGATGTGTCTTCTATTCTCTTTTGATCTAATGCGTGGATAGAATCAAATACTTTGTGTAGCTTTTTCCCCGTACTTTACAAAGTTTATGCTATTCAAAATGATTTGGTTCATAAGATAGTCAATAGATGAATGATCATTGGCAATAAAACTTGGTTTGGTGCAGGAACTTCTTATCTTATGAAGAGCAACAATATCATTAATTGATAGTATTTCTTCTGCTAATGATAGAGTTTTTTAAGCCAACGTTTGGATTAAAAGGACCCCTCTGAAAGTTCATGTGTTTCTTTCATTAGAAGTCCATGACAAAGTTAGTATAAAAGTTTTTCTCCATCACCGAAATATTTTGCGTACCACTCAAGCTTCGTGTGTCATTTGTAACTCAAATTGGAAGCTTCAAAACACTTTTTTTTATACACTATAACTTTTTTATGAGTGTTTGGATGAAAGTTTTGAATTAATAGGGTATCCAATGCTATTTACCAAGCGCATTAGACTCGCTGCTTTTATAGTGGTCCAGAATGGTACAAGATAAATTCTAAAAATTAGCTTGGAAACTAATTTTTAGTAGTACTACTTGGGATATTTGGTTGTTGAGGAACAAAATTATTTTTGAGGAGAGAACTATAAGATTATTTGATTGGTTTTCCACCATCCTTTATTGAGTTGTTATTTAGTTTGCATATTCTAGATTCAAACTTACATGCATAAGAAATGACCTCTTCAGATCTTTTGATGGCATCAAATTATGGTGCAAGAAGAAATCTTAGGTAATTTCTTTGTTTTTGTTGTAACAGATTATTTTTTTTCTAGGTCTAATCCTTTTTTCTTTTTCTTTTTTTCATGTCCTTATTTTTTTATTTTGACTATTGTCTTTATGTCCTCTTCAATATATTCTCAATGATTATCTAAGAAAATATAATTATTCAAGTCATAAATATAGGCAGCTTAAAACCTTTAAAATTGTCCCTTTTTATGTTGGAAGGAAATAATTCCTTCTAATTTTTTCTTATTTTGCATATCCAATTTTAGGCTCTTGCCTCCGTAACATTCTTTAGCATACTAACTTTTTACCACTCATTTTAATTTTTAGATTAGAACTTAAACTCAACAAGAAAAAAAATATATGTAAGCACATGTCTAGGCTTGTTGCAAGTCATTAGAACAAGTTTTCAAAGAAGTGCATATTATATATATATATATATAATCATCAAGAGTATATTAAAAATACCATAAAATCAATAGTCAAAGCGAAATGTAGGGACATGAAAAAGAAAAAAAAAAGAACAACCATAGTGGGAAAAAAAATGATTTGCTACAACAGAAACAAATATATTATCTAAGATTTCTTATTGCACTATAATTTAATACCATCAAAAGATCTTAAAAGGTTAATTCCTTTATAATCCAGAATATACAACAAAACAGTAACCCAATAAATGATAGTAAGAAGTGCATATTCTTCATACAATTTTATTTTATTTTTGGCTTATTGATTCCTTTCTCATTCGTATAGCTTCTTCACCAACTAATATATTTTTATCACCTAACATGCAAATTCATGTTACCATGAATACTAGCCACACCCCACCCACCTCAAAAACAAATTACTTGGAAAATATTTAACAAAGAGAATCATAGATGTTAAACTTAGACTAACCTGGTAGGTCAACCGCAACCCTGTTAACAGGGGACCTAGACTAGTATGAATTGAAAATAAAATAGAATGAAAGTTAACCCGGTTAAAGCTTAGTCCTTAACCCATTAACTTTTTAAAAAGAAAAATTGATCAAAACAATAATTTTTTTATTTTCTAAAAACAAATGGCGGTTGACTTCCAAATCAAATTCTATAATTATACATAAAATATAATAATTTTAGAAACACTTCATATGCTCACCTGACTATTTAGTTGCTAAAGTTTGGAGGTCATGGCTAGACTATAGATAAAATTTTACTGGAAACAAAATTCATTGTGGAACCATTAATACTTAATAATTCATTAAGATGACACTACTAGAATTTTTATATTTATCAACAGAATATTATATTAGTAGGTGGACACTAAGTACATCGGGATGACTTTTATTGACAGAATCACAGATGGTCACTATTAGTTGTAAAACATTTCCTCAGCGATTATTGTTTTATTTGTAATTTCATTCATAAAACATTCATGGATAGATTTGCAAACGTAATAAAAGAGCCAAACAAAAAAATAATTATCCATTTTATTCCATCAGTATATATCTCAATAAATATGACATTACTAATAAAAAGACCATATATAATTTCATCAGTGGTTTTTTGAATATTACCTACATAATTAAATCATAAGTTATTAAATAGTAGTAGTGATATTTATAGTAATTTCTTTTTAACTCTCTAAATATGCTGGTAGACTTAATTTCTCAGTAAAACAGTCAATGATTGTATTAAACAATAGCAATAGTATTTGTAGTAATTGTTTTTTAAACCTCTTAAATATACCGACGAACTTAATTCATTGGTAAGACTGTCAATACTTGTATTAAATTTTCTTTAAAAATATATAATAAAATGAGTAGAAAACAATTAAAAGAAATATGACTATAATAAAAAATTAAATATTTATTAAAAATTTAAAAATTTATTTGTTAAAATACAATTCAGCTAGAATAGAGAGATTGAAGGAGAAGGAAAAGAAAGAGATAGGTCTTTATCGGGACCCTGAGATTAATAAGGGGGAGCGTATATACCATTTATCTGTGATTTCACCGCCATGTACATTCTCTAGAGTTCAATCATCTCAACACTATGTTGTTATATCTCAACAGTAAGATAGGTCGTTTGAGCTCCAACTTGTTGGTATAAAATCACCTCAAACTCTTGAGTTTGAGTGCTCAAAATTAATCGTGAGCATCCAATGATTGAAAACACTTAAGGTTGTCCACAAGCCCACAATCATAATGTTTGAGATATTATAAACCTGATTGGGTTTACTGGACGATCCTGCCTCCACCTAAAAATTTGAATCAAGTTTTGGATGGGTTAAAGGACCATCCATGTGTCTCTCTTACAATTAGGTGTTATATGTTTACTGACAAAAAAGAAAGTCAACAAAATTCATTAAAAAAAACTTAAGAAAAGAAATTGTTGAAATCCAGCATTCCATGAAATACTGAGCTTGGCTATCCACGAGTTGTTGCACCTCTTTTTAATGGTCATTATTCTGCACGTGTCTCTACAAAAAGCTTTATCGGTCTTGATTCATGTTTAAGAATCATAGTCTGCAAGAAAAAAACTATTATGAGTTAAACATGCTCATATAAAACAACAATTTAAAAAAAAATAGATGTAATAAAAAAATAATTATTTGTTCCAGTTCTTTGCATGAGATTATGATTGTCGCACGAAACACTCAGATGTCACGTACTAAATATATTCTTCCCATGCAACCTTTGAGACATACAGAAATTTAAAATCCTTTCAAACTGTCACTTCTTTCCAGTCTAGAAGCTGTCTTTCTTTAGCATATTTTTTTTTGTTTTTTTTTAAGTTTTTTATAAAAAATCACGTAATCTATATGATATAAATAAATTATCAGTTAATAAATAAAAATAAAATTTTAATATTTAGATAAAAATATATTATTTTAATTTTATTTTTATATAATTACAGCATGATTTTTTCAAGCTAAGAGATGAAATGAGAACCGCATAAACATATGCAGAATGTGAACCAAGTGATATGGTGGTCCTGGCAAATCCAAGCTGGGTTCATGTACCATGGTTCTGCAACTATCATGATGATATATAGTAAGGTCACATCTTACACAAAATTGGAAAGAGAAGTCATGTGGTCCACTATATTAATCCAGCTATTATGGAAAGAAAGCGGATAGGATTTTCTTCAACCTTTAGTCATGAGTTAGGATAGATTTTTCCTTGTTTCTGTTTTCATTTTGTTTTTTGTTTTTTTTTTTTTTTTTTTTTTGAATTCCTACAATGATTTCATCCTATTTATTTCTATATTTTATAAAAAGTTTAAAAAATTTTATTTTTTATTTTAAATTAATAATTTTTTGATGTTTTCATATCATTTTAATATTTTGATATCAAAAATAATTTTTAAAATATATATCTATATATATTATTTTGATGTATTTTTAAGTAAAAAATATTTTTTAAAAGCAATCCCTACCCAACTCTTAAATACTACCAAAAAGTTGTTATGATGTTTTTCTTCTAGATCTTTGAATGTGAATTGTTTTTTGTTATTTCATAAATATTGATGAATGGATCTTTTTATGTGAATATATATATATATATAATTGCAAGAGTTCAAGTTAGTATTTTTGGACCAACTTTTTTATATTAAGGAAATATAATAAAAATGTTTCTTAAGATTAATATAAAATTTTATGGTATATGTGCTTTATTAAAGAATTTATGCTTCAATTTTTTTCTGAGTTCCTATGCTTTTTTAAAATTAAAAGAATTATAATTTTGTTATGATTTTGGTGTGTTTTATTAAAGCTTCTATGCTTTAAATTTTTTCTAATTTAGTTCCTATATTTTTTATAAAAAAAAAATTCAATTCCTTCATTCTTAGAAAATGATCAGTCATACACATTTGTTTCAAAATCACCCTTCTCAAAGATATTTAAATAATTAAATCACTGCCAAATTGAGAGGTATTTTTGAAATAATTAAATTACTGCCAACTTGGGAAATTTGAATGAAATACTGCTTTAAAATCAATCGTTATCACATAGTCAATGATCAACTTTTATATATTTCATTGAATTAATATTGGTAGAGTGAGAAGTTGCTTGCCACCTAGATTTTGCTTCATACTTCATAGGGTTAACCTATCATTTTGCCTTTTGTTTGTCTCAATCACTCAAAATTATCCTCTATCAACAATTTGTTTAATAACAATATATGTAATATATGTTTGTAAAATTGGCTTAACTGTGTTTAATAGTTAATTGTCATCCATTTGCTCTGTTATTTGACTACAACATTAAAAATCAATTCACACTAATATTGGTCATACATATCAAGTGAATTATGCCACATGAACCGTAAAGATTCTTTTCATGTTGGATGGGTCAAGGGTATTCTATGATTTTATTCAAATTTGAGAGGATTTATGATTAATTTAATTTTAGAAAATAAATCAGGATTTAGATTATGGGATTAATAACGTTCATGAGAATGACCAGTCACATGAGATTTTATATATCTATGTGCCATTATTTTTATTTTATATATGGATTTAGAGTGTTTTTTATACAATAGTGTAAGATATTTTTTTATTAAAATAATATATTTTCTAGTTTTTTTAAATGAACACATTAAAATCATCTAAACATACTTGATAAACGTCAATTTGAAGTTTCTCTAACCAAAAAACAAATTAAAAAAAACAAGTTGTGACGACTTATTTGGAGCAATTGGATGATTGCAAACAGCAATCCAAATAATTAAACCAATTTTACAAACACAGCGTTAGTGAACAAGTTGGTAACATGTTGACTTTGAATAATAGCTCACACATTGAAGGTTAAACGAACTCTTTGATAAAAACAGCTGCCTACAACAAAGGTGATTGGCAGCAAGATTATACTGGATGGATGCTGGCCTGCTGTAAGGGGTAGTTTTCACCCAATTGATAGCTTTTTTCATCCTAATCATGCAAAGAGTTGAGTAAGAAAACACAGCAGCAAAATTCTGAAATCAAATTTCAATTGATAACAAATAATTTTCCAATTAAATAATCAATATTTCTGATCACAAGTAATGGGAAAGTTACATGAAAGTTGGAAAGAAAGAAGGAAAAGGGAAGAAAACTCTCTTTGGAGGGGTTAACAACTTGAAATAAACCGTTTACAAAACTCACTGATGGTCACAGGTATTCATCAAACTCCCTTTTCAGTATGCTTCACTGTCATCTGCTGCTGGCCTACTTTATGCTATAATCTATGCTGGAAACTCTTAGCTGCTTTGAAATAAATTATGGGGGAAAAAAAAAAAAAGAATGAGACCCTTTGATATGATACTAGTTAGACAGACCATTAGGCCAAAAATTCTAACGGATTCAACAATGATGTCTAGCTTCTATATTGTTCCTCAAGATTAAAAACTCTACTTCAAACTCTTCTGTAGAAAAGAACATATGCAGCAGAAGTCTTTATCTTCTCCTGGCTGATTGGGGAAACATGACTATCATCGAAGTCATACCACTGATCACCCCCATACTGCATCAGAACAAAGACAAAAAAAAAAGGTTCAACACAGAACATAAGCTCACTTAGAAACACAATCATTTGTAATAATTCATAAGAGAAAGGGCAGAACAAGCCTCAAATTTCATACTAATGTATGAATTACAAATACAACAGACATTTGCCCTTTCACAGTAGCTATGCAGTTTAGGACCATGCACACACATCCACACGCAGACAATCTAAAAGGAACGTACTTTCCTGGCAAGCACACTCCAGGTTAAAATGAGTTTGTTTTTATTTTTAAGCCACACCCACATGCAAACCTGAGTAAGTGTTCAAGTAAATGGTCAGTGCATCAATTCTTGTGAATTTTTTAGTAATATCATCAGATGTATGTTACATATTTGCAGGCTCTAAGCCTCCAGTTACCCAAAACATAAAAACTAGATGAACTCATAGTCATTGTTTGATTGGAATCCCTGTTAACAGTGCATGCAATCTGATGATTGACTTGCTTGATTTACGATCCACATAAGCAAAAGTAAGGTTTTGATACCAACTATGAGATGGATTCAAATGTCACTAAAGCAATGCATGATATAGCAAACCACAAACTATGTAATATGACATTAGCTGCCAAATTCTACTACAGGATGAGAATGAAATCCCAGTCATTAGCTACAGCTGGGGAAAAGGATGGAAGAAAGGGGATGAAGAAATAGAAAAGGGAGAAAATACATCACTTACATGGATAAATGCTGTGTAGTGACCGCCTCCCATGCTTCCATAGTGATTACTGATAGCATAAAGCATGTAACGATGGGATAACTGACCATTCTTGTAGGAAAGATGCGTTGACAAATCAAGATCATCAACAGGGAAGTCAACGTATGTCTCTAGCTTGTTCTTTGCAGAATGCGTATACGAGAATCTCTTTAAATGAATAACCAGAATCTCTGGCAGTCTCCAGAGATCTAATTTTTTACTGGCTTGACGATGCTGCTTGCAACTTGGACAGTACCTAAATTGCACAAGACATTTCCTAAGTTACAAGAATAAAAAAAAGAAGCACAAGACTACATTTTACAGCAGAGAATCTTCAGGTTTAACAAGTATAAACACACACACGCTACTTGATCACTTCTCAAGCGTGCAAATCCCCTGCATACATAATTCACAAATATAATGAGCAAATATACACCCACCAACCCCAGATACACATAATTCCAATAAAGATGCTGAGGTAGGTTAGTGGCATTTGTTGAGAGCAAAGATCCGTAGCGAAAGGAAAATTGCACTTTTAGAGGCAAAACATAAAGCCATTTGATTTTTTATTGCTTGTGCAACTCAAGTCATATTAAAAGGAAGTATAACATGAGTTGACTAAGAGAAAAAGAATTATTAAAAGGGATTTCTGAGCTAATACAGAGAACCTGAATGCTACAGCAAATGTGTATATAATGACAAGCCCCTTCTACCAAAGGTTCCTAAAGCTGTAAGACAATATTGAAAATCTTTGGACATGACTAAAACTCCTTGTTTATCTACCAAAATAGAATGTCAATGCTAATGGGATGTTCGCAAATGGAAATGAGGAGCTATAAAGACCAAAAAACTAACTGACAATAGCATTTCTGCCAAAAAAATCACTCTTCAAATACAAATACTTTCCAAGTTATAATTATGAGAAACGAAGTGCACTGACCACATGTCTTCTGGTCCAAGAGGTTCCTCCTTTAAAAATGCTTCTAGGCACTTGTATAGAGAAACAGATTCCTGAGGTCTCTTAGCAAAAAATCCAGACTTGAAAATCTCAGGCAATGAGCCAAGAAGGCTTGTGTCATACTGTTTAGTCAGTTTTTCTGGCCAACAAACAAGCACGTTAAACCGCCTGTGTAATCCTATCTTCGGTACAGGCTCATTCATTACTATAATTTCATCCTTGACCATTCCCTTCTCATCTGTTAAAAAAAACTGTAGTTCAGAATCTGATGGTAACTCAACCCCTTTTGCACTACAGGGTTTTGCATCCCCATCAGGAAAGGAACTGGTGTTATCCACCATCCCTTCCACTTCTTCAGTTGCAGAGCTGTCCAAGTCATTATCCAAGGTACCATCAGGAGGTATCTGAAATGGAGCAACCAATTGCAGATATAGATTATGAATGTCAGACCCACTGACAAAATCATGGACATTCCCTACTAGAGGGATTCCAAATGCCTTCCAACTTGAAGTAAGTTTCCCATGGAAGTAATGCCTGATAATATAAAACCAATCAGAGACCTTGGATATGGAAAACTCGACAAAGAATGAAAATTATTCTTGTATCAATCAAAAAAACTCACAAGTACTTGTGAGTACACGTTTTCATTGAGAATCACAGAGATTTTGATAGCAGTATTCACATCCACACTTCTCCACATACTGATGCGTAAAAAATACAAGCAAACTAAGAACTAAACAAAAGAGCATGAACACGATCCAAGAACTAGGAATACTTACTCCTCCACATGCTGATGCATAAAAACAACCAAGGGAGAATTGTCAAAATCTTTTTTTAACCGATAAGCAACCAAGCGGTCATTATCTCTGATTAAGGACAAATAATCTGCTGGCTCCTCTAGAAATCGTATAATGCGATTGTTGTATACCTGTACAGAGCTATCCTGCTTAGTGACCAAGTTAAAAATATATGAGAAAATTAGAACCCACCAAACAGATTCAGATTTCACAGCTCCAAAATACCTCCGCCACCAATAGGGTCTCATCAATCCCTAAAGAACATGCAATGCTTAGAGCCTGGATAAGATCTTCACATTTTCCAAACTTCGGCACAGAAATGGTATATGAGGATGGTTGAATACTGCCATCAGCACTGACAACTGTCAAGGTCATAGTCCGGGTATTTGTTGATGGTAGAGGTAGTGATAGGTACATGAATGGATCAAATGTAACAGAAACCTTTCTGCAATCAGGACAAACTAGAGTTGATTTATATTGACCCTGCAATAAAATAAAAGATATGATGTGAATGAACATATGGCTTGGATAGTTATCATACTAGCATGCAAAAGCCAACAATTTCAATATCAAACAAAAGAGATAATTAGGAGCGATCTAGAAGCATAGAGATACCATATTCAGATCATTGACTTTAAATAAGGAGATCCACACTAGCAAAAAATTTCAAATCAATTATACATCAAGTTACATTAATAGAGCTATATATAGTCAACTTAGTCTTGAATGCAGTTTTGGTTCTGTGTAAAGAACAAAAGAGGCTCCCTTATGCAACCAAACAAAAAATAAGATTTGATATAACAACTGTTAAATGCAAGAGATAATCTAACAACGTAAAACTGTTAATGCAAGAGAGAATCTAACAAAATACATAGAAATTAAAAACCCGAAATTTAACTCATTAGTACATAAATAGTAAAAAACTGAAACTCAACTCATTAAGCGCTCACCAATTAAAACATCTTAATAACCTCTATCAAAGATTATTCCAGAAATGGAAGTCTTAACTGACCATAGAAAATGTTTTATGCTTCATACTGTGTCTGGCATGTACAAACAAATTTGTATTCCATAAATAATACTACCAGCTAAGTGCAACTAAAACAAGGAAGCAAAACACATACCTGGCAAACATCGACAATAACAGAGTCATTGCGAGCCACATGATTCTGCCAATATTCATCAGCTACTTCTTCATCTGGCCGACTCTCCTCATCTTTGGCTTCTACATATGGTTTGGATTTCACACGATTGAGATCCTCATGGAGACCATCCAACAAAAAAGCAAGGAGTTCCTACAGAAAATGGTGTATCAAAATTCAGAATACATATATACGTTATACTGTGTCCCTTGAACCATTTTTAAGAGAGTGAGATAGACTTCAAATTCTGGAGCAAGAGAACCTAAGAAACCTGAGAATCATGCTGATTAAAGCCACTGAATTGAGGAGCAAAACGAGCAAGCTTTGACTTGAATGTTCTTGGAGCCACAGGAGTTGCTCCAGGAGCCCACAATCTCCTTAACAAATCCCCAAAAGCTAAGGCAATCTCACCCTGGAAAAGAGAACAAGCTATGACTGATAAGAAAGCAGACATGATGGGCGATTTGAAAAGGAGAAACGGTTAGAGAATCATCAGGTATGATAACCCACGTTCATCCCCAAAGGGTTCTTGTGGTTTACTTCTCTACCATAATCTCCAAGAAAATAGTCTACAAGCTTTGGTGTGTGTGCTAAGCACTGAATGGCACTGTTCATGAAGCAAGTATTTCCAAGATTCTGTAACCCTGTCAATCCCAAGGAACCAGCTTCTCCAGATCTGCTGAAAAACACTGAAGAATTGCTGCGGAAAATACTGGTGCTTGTATTGCCAGCATTTCCATTCATAGCAGTTGAAGTTCCAGAAGAATGTATTCCGTTATAATTTTGTACAGCCATATCAGCTTTCTTCCCTTCTCTGCACTTAATGCTATCAGATAATCCATAAATTTGCAACTCCAGGAGAAGCTGTAAGGAAAAATGAAGTTGATGACACGGAATCAGTTAACATGCATAACATGTCATTGAATGACCAAACAAAGTAGCGTGTACAGACATGAACCACAAGATATGTAATTTTATATCAGATCTGTGTATGACCAATAAGAGATTCCAGAAAACCGAACAAAAGAAATGTACATGAAATCCAGCACTAAACAAACATTGAATTACTGAGGCTTGGACTCTCAGTCCATGTGTTTTTTCAGGTTGCACACAGCTTATGCAGCAACCTATGTTGGCTACCAGCTACTGGAATAGATGTTCTGAGGGTGAAGTTTTGTGCATTATTCTAAGTGTCATGCAACTAGATATAATTGGAAGATTCGAGTGCCAAGCTGGGATCTCTACATCAAAGTATCTTCTGTATGAACAGCAACCTTTCCAGTATTCTGACTTGAGTGAATTTCTTTATCAGAAACGAGTGTCATGAATAACTGCTAGATGTGAAAAATAGACATGGAAGTGGATTATGATTTGCATTGTACCTAAATAAAATAAAATAAAATAAAACATGAACAGGAACAGGAAACCCTTAATTATTGGTCAATATGATGCAGCCATCCAACCAAATTTTGAACTTTTATTTATGGAACCCTCAAATTTTGAACTTTGTCATCTGAACCTCTGTCCTTGTTTTGGACAATCAGTCAAGCAAGAGATGGAAACAAATTAGCAAAATGATGACACTGTCAAGCTGGAGATGTAAAAGAGCAACCAGGACGGTTCCACTTTATCTCTAAGATCTTTGACCACGGCCACAAGAATCAAGAGCTATAGATGGAATAGAAATTTCAATTAATGACATCATATCTGGGATTTTTACAATTTCACTGGTTCAGTCCTTCCAAAGGAGAATTCTTCAGATTCTTACTGAATTTTTTTTTTTCACAATTTATTGAATCTGTCAAATTCCACGAAGCAGCCATAGACTTGTCACAATCAAGATATGTCAGTTGCACATTGATGAGCAGCTTCTCAAAAACCACTGCACCCAATATCACTAGAATCACACCAACTTACAGCCAAGTCAATGCAGCACATTGTCTAGCTTAATACCCAAAGCTACCAATCATGAATCCATTCAACATTTCAATCAACATGGTCCACAAAAGTCCAATAACAATTTGACAATTTCAAATAGCATTTGACAAAGTTGAAAGGGAATGGCCAAATAACAGTCCCTGAAGGATCTAGGGAATGGCCAAATACCAGTCCCTGAAGGATCTAAGGGTTTATTTTTTATTTTGCAAAGATCTATGCACATGCAGAATAATGAGGTTACAAAACAGCTACAACATAATTTACATTTTTTTTTCTAGAAAACATTCTTTTTCCTGATAAGCATACAAATCTACTGACATGGACACCAAGAGGCAAGAAGAACCACTCATTTATAGAGAGAACCAAGTTCAATGACAGTACAGCATATGAAAACACAAAAATTATGTGACTGATAAAATTCAAGAACCCTCTTCATTAACAAAAAGTTGTCTAGCTCACCAAAAGCATATAGCTCAACCCAAAAAAAATCCAAAAGGAGTTGAGGGCTGATTCTTAATCCTCAAATATTTACTTGCTTTACTCCTTCCACAATACCAAAAACATGTTGAGGATAAAACCTGAATATCTTTGTTCCCTTTAACAAAACAACAACTTCTTCAAGCATTTAGCTCCTGGTCAACTGAAAGTGTCATAACCCGGTGGAAGGCATGCTAAGTAGGCATAAAATTGCCATGTCACATGTTGACACCATTACACCATCTGAAAACTTATGTGTGGCTTCAAATAGATGTTACATCATATTTTCTTACTGTCTCCCATTTACTCGTACTTTTCATCCCCAAACCTAAGTTTTACCTAGGTAGATGATGACAATATTCCAGGTCATTAGCAGGTGAATGATGCCAAGGCTAATGGCATACAAGTCAAACCAGAATGTAATATCTATGTTCACACCATCCAATCCATGCTCATGTGCGCATGTGTGTGTGAGCAAGCGCATACACAAGCATACATATGTAAAACAAAAGAGCTCTACATCAAATTTAGGAATATTAAACTTGGCATAACTCTTTGGATTTTTAGGAGAGGGGTGGAAATTGAGGGGGGCAATATATATTCTTAATTCATTTTGCATGGTAACCTCACAATCAACTGGTGGAACATTACAAGAACTAATTTATACTTGGTTCTTTCACTGAAACCAACAATCTATGAGAATTAGAGATTGTATGAAAGCTTAGACATCATAACTCACTCAAGTACATTCAGATGGCACCAAGAGCATCATTGATGATAGAAGTGCGGAGCTTCCCACCAGAGTTCTCTTGAAAATTGTATGACAGGTTTAAAACAATTTCCAGTGTTAGACAAATTAAATATTATGGAAATGTGCAATGGGTGCTACCAAGCTTAGCTTAGACCTTAGCAAAATGCTTAACATTAATTCCAAGTGATCTAAGATCAAATCCCACTGACAGAAGGGATGGCAAGGATGAGAGGAAGACTGCCCCCCTTGCATGGCTCAAAGCCCAACATGCTTCCCAATGAAGCAAAAATAATGATGATGATGATGATGATTACATCGACTGCATGCCCAGGATAATTGATGCAAACATCATTTACAGTCTCTCTTGGAAACCCTAATTGCTGTGTATGGGCATGGTTAGTAATAAATATGAAGGAGGAATTTGATCCCAGCACTTATGTCTACAATCACCCAGGCTCTAATATCAATTATAGCATGATCTAGCATGTATTCCTAGTAACTTTGATTTCCAAGATAAATTAAAGAATCTAAAAAATAAAATAAAAAACACTTACCTCCTGATCAGACTGCTGCTGACAGTCCTTCGGGAACTTAGCTTTGTCATTTATGAAAAAAAGAGTCGTCTGCCCTGAAAAGTCCCAGATGCGAAGCTGTACAGCAGCAATAGTTGGACTCATTAGCCACTCATAAAGTTACCACTACACCAGCTGGATGAAGCTCTATCTTACCATCTCAGAATCAAGACTGAAAATCTTGCAGGCTCTTCTGAAAAGCTCAGTTACATTGTCCTGGAAAAATTATAAAGAACATCAGGTATGTCGTTGAACCAATGACATCCTCAACACGCATCATGACCAAAAAATTGCAAGCACAAAAGCACCAGAAATTAGATGCAGGCAACACTGTTGAAGCAAAACCATTACTCAAAGAGTAAGGAAACCGGTAGTGACTGGAATTCTTAAAATGCTTGTATCAATTCTATAATTATCATGATGTCTAAGAACACTGACACAAATCAACATCCCAGATTAAATTGGTCACCAAAGTCTATTCACAGAAAGTAATTGCAGCATAAAAGATGTGCCAATAATTACACTCAACTCAATCTTACACAGTTGATGAACATACCAAATACAATACATCGAAGAACATATAGAAAAGCATGAAGAGTTGATGGACCTACAGATTCTCAGAACATTGATTAAATAATACACACTTTGAATTGGAAAAGTGTTGGGTTACGATGTCCTCTAGTTTTAAAATCATAGGGTCGCTAAGCTTTCAATAGACTACAGTATGAACAACCAAAACCAAGATTTCAAAATGGATAATACTCCTCCAAAGCCAAATACGTTTCTTAATTAGCTTCCTGTCTGCAGTGCAAAATGAAATTAGGCTCAACACCGCTCAAATATGTTTGACTTCCAAGTACTTAACATTGAAAGTCAGAACCTAAGTGATAATAAGAATAAGAATAAGAACAGGTTGGATTCTCCACCTGAGCTTCTATCTCTACCTGCTTCCAACAAAATAAGAAAAAAGAGGGGCTTAGTCTTGCAAATTAGAACTTAAGAGCCCCTTCAGATTTACAAAAGTGCAAGAAAACAGGTAAGTAAAAAAGTTTGGATATTTTTATATCTAAACAACCATGTACCTCAAGTGTTTCAACTGTTTTTATTTGAGTATTTAAATTTGACCAAAAAGACAACTGGTCCTTTACTCGAGTATTTGATCATAATAAAATCCATGGCCTACAAGTCAAACTAGGCCACTGAATTGATGAAGCAAAATCACTCTCTTTTGCAGCTCATATCTAGTCTTCCACTCCTATATATGTTTCTCATTAATTGGATTTTTGCACCATAAATTTAAATCCATTGACTAGAAAAGCTAAAATCTGGACTTTAGATTGGAGATCCATGCTTTCACTTCTCTTTTCCATTAAGCTTCAATAGAAACAGTCAAAAGTTAAGATCTTTTGAATTCAAGATTGACATTGCAAAAATAGCAGCTTATTTGGTACATGTTGATCGAAGAAATTATCAGAGTCCAGACACTATAGTACTGTAAAATGTAAGTTTTGGGAGCCAAAATAGCCAAAGCATGGATAGATAAATAAACTGACCTTTTTGATAACTTTTACTCCTAATGAATTTGTCTCCCGCAATACAGAAAGCCTGAGTTGTAAAGGGTAGACATCTGACATGTCCTCTTCTGCAGCAGAAAACGTTTTTCCGCACTTTGCTGCAACTTTAGTGTCACTGTGCCTGAAGAGAGATTTAATATTAAGCAACTCCAGTTTTATAGACAACAAAACAAAATAAAGCAACAGTATGGCTTTACTTCTTGCACCAGAACAATAATCAGTATCCTAAAAACCAATATGCATTTAAATTTTTAATCAATCACATAAAAGACATACCATCATTATAATAAAGAGCCAAAAAGAAAAGGTAACTTCCATATTTATCGAAGTTCAAATAATAAAAACACTCCAACAGATCTTTTGCTAGCTTCCAAAAGATTTTAGGCTGGTTGCATTGGGAAGCTCCAAGCTAGAAATTTCTAATTCATATGGATGTAAACATCCCTTATGTTTCTCGAATGAACTTCATTCAAGATGAATAAAACTTTCAAAAGCAGCACAAGCTGCATTGAAATAATTAGCTGCCAGACAAAAAATTCCAGATGATTTTTGTTGCCCCGCATTAGGAAAACTGGCAGAGTAGTTTCACATGAATTTACTCAAGTGTATCATAGGGAAAAATAGTTTCAACTGCACTTGGAAGACTGTAGAGTCCATCCCTTAATTACAAAAAAGCATCCAACAAATTCATGAGGATCACTAGAAATTAAATTATAACAACGGCATTCACACAACTTTGGAATTGAAGGCAAATGAGATATTGGGAGAAAATGCACAAGATTGCAACAGGATAAAGTCTCCTTGCAAATATCTCAAATACCAAAATTGGAAGAACTGGCATGGTGCGGTTTAAAGTCATTATTTAGTAATTAAAACAATGCAATGTATAAAACAAATAGCAACAGATACATATCAAAACCTCATTTTGGCCTTGAAACACATTTATAATGGCAAAAAAATGATCATCTACTCCCATGCAACCCTAAGACAAAAGGTTGTTTAACTAATTATTAAAAGCTTTAATGGTGAGGCACAAAAAATGACAAATGCTAAGAGTATTAGGTGAAATGAATTATCAACCATAAACAAAAGGCTATAACCGTATTAAAAATGGAAAAGAATAAATTGATTAAGTGAAGTAACACTACTTATGGGATCTTCAAGGAATCATTCCGATAACTACTTCAGTAATTAGCATGCTAAAGAATACCAACAACTACTAAATGATATTAAAAGGGGGGGGAAGGCACCTAAAGCACAAGTGCTGTCATGCTAAAGAATAAATTGATGGAGTGAAGCAGCACTACTTACAGGATCTTCAAGGAATGATACCGATAACTACTTTAGTAATTAGCATGCTAAAGAATAGCACCAACTACTAAATGATATTAAAAGAAAAGAAAAGCATCTAAAGCACAAGTGCTGTCATGCTAAAGGGTACCTTCAGTACATATTTACATAAACCTTGCCAAATTCTCACAAAACTACCAAAAACTTAATATAAAGAACTTACCATTTAAGTGCCTGCAACCACATTTCTCCCGAAACCAATGCAAAATCCCGCCCGGAGAAGCCCACTTCACCACTTTCACCATTCTGCAAAGAATTCTCTTCTCTCCTCAAATTAAACGCAAGTTCCGGATTGAAGATGCTATTTATAAGCTTCATAGGACCTGCATACGATGAAGGTGGAGTTGCCATAAACAGAACCCCTCTATTCCCATCTGATTCATCCGACGTCGTTGCATCTTGTGCATCCTTCCACCACCTAATCACCCAAATCAAATTGCAAAATGCAGGCCGACCCACGTCATGAAGACATTAAACAAAAGAGAAAAAAAGATTCCCCTTCTTCTCTTCCGAAAAATCATATCTAAGAAGCAAGCCTCGAGATTGAATCCTTAAACAACTCAAATCCCAACCCAAACCAAACCCATTTCATAAATTGAATCAAACTCAAAATGGAACCAAACCCACTCAATAAATCAACGAATAAAACCACAAAAACAATCTACTTATTAACCCCACACTGTTTCCCAAAAAAACAAGAACAGAATTTGAATCCTTTGATCTTACATTCCTTCCTATTGCTACTTCTTTTGAGATTCAAAATCAAGATGTCTATTCATTTATTCCCACTTAAGTTTTGAAGTTGATTGATTTAAAATTAAAAAAAAAAAGACTAAATTAAAAGGGGGCAGGCACCTCTGTTTTGGTCTAGATTTGTAAAATGTAGACCCTTCAAAGTATCAGATAAAGTAGTTGAGAGAGAGAGACCTGTAAGGAACAAAGTAGACTCGCTGGTCGTTGTCTGATTCGGGTAACTGAGTTGAATCGGAGAGACCGTTCTCCATTGGGGGGGGGGGGGTTTTGGGTGATTTAAAAAAGGGTTAAAAGAAAGTCTGTTTCTTTTACATTCTTA
>SRLM01000113.1:875518-974309 GCA_015708895.1 Populus ilicifolia | reverse complement strand
TAGATTAACCCGAATACAAACTACAATTATAATCAAAATATAATTAAATAATTTAATTTATTATCAATTCAACTAATTAATTATTTTATATTTTAATATTTTGATCATCGGTTTTTGAATATAGTTATTATTTCTTTATCAATGATATTTTAATTTAGACATTTGATATATAGTGTGTTTACCATTTTAAATTACATTTATTCTTAATATCATAATCATTAATTCTTTAAATAAAATTTACCATTTTATAATCTCATTTGATTTTGAAAGTTTGTCTATCTTATTAAATTATATTTATTCTTGATATCATGGTCATTAATTCTTTAAATAAAATTATTTCACCTTGCATAAAGATTATATAATTAATTAATATTATTTGATAACACATTGAATATTTTATTTACTTCATATATGTTGATGAATTATCATTTAAATTATTCAAATATCTTAATTTTATTTATGATATACCCAATATCTATCTATTTATTCACTCAAATACCTTAATATTATTTATGGTATATCTAATATCTATATATTTATTATTTATTATCAAGGCAACATATAATCATGATCAAAATATATCATTATCTAATATAAAATAATAATAATCTCAAATTTAATAATTATTTTATATAATTTTTATATGAGTCTTTTTATATACAAGTATGACTTCTTCATATGAAATCCTCGTATAAATTATTTTAATATATTTATTATTCAATAAATAATTATATATTAGTTTCAAGTATCGCTCGTATCTTATCTATCTTATCTTATAAAAACAATTAATTTATTTAAAAATATATATAACATACATTAATTTCAACGACTCTAATTAATAAATAATATTAATAAAGTATTTATTATCATAAGCATTTAAAAATAATATTTTAATATAATAAAAAATTTCATACTTATAATTATTTTATAATTTTATTTACAAAATATTTTTATTATTTTATATTTACCCGCTAATTAATCATGATTTAATATTAAAACTTAGAAAATACCTTTATTATAAAATACATATTTTTTATAATTAAACTCTTTGCCACATCTAACCACGTGATTGACTAGACGCTTTCTCCAACGATACACGTTAGCATGGTTAGATTATTCGTGTCATAAAGATCGTTGTTTGATTGCAGTTCAGTTAAAGGGCATTGGCTAGTGCATGTGAAGTTTAAAGAGAATTTATTTTTATTTTATGTTTATTTTTCTCAAGAATAAAACTTTTTTCATATAGATTTTTTTCTTTTTTTTAGAGAAAAAGAATTACCTTATTGTTTTTTAGTAAGGAAACCTGACCAAATAGTGGCCTCTGTTCAGCTGGAAGGGAAAAAAATGTATTTATACTATAAAAGATTTGAGCAAATTATATTTGGGTATGTTCTTCTAGGATATTGAAAGGCTCTGGTGTAGGACTCAGATATGGTATACCAAAGAATTACAACGAGCGAAGACCTAAATTAATTATCCTAAAAGAAATGAAAATTAATTCATATTTTACAAGGACCAAGCAAGATAATTTTTTTACACGAAGTCTTCTGGAAATGTGTGGCTGTAAAATCCTTTAAATCCACTCAGTTTATAAATAATTTTAATCGCATACAATATCAGTATTTATCTGTCACTTGTTGCCAGTCAGTTTTCGTTTTTATCAAAAGTTCATGAATATTTCTACATTATTTGATTTTTTTATTTATTGGATCCCCTGTTCAAGGATGTTACCGAGCTCAATAGCAAGATTGCACAGCGCATCAGCTAGCTCTGTCTGCAATTTTTGTTTCTATATCATGTGCTGTTTGCTTATCCCGACTATTTCTGACAACATATCATGTGCTGCACTTGCCTTGTCTGTTCCGCGAAAAAGTTCGCTTTACTGTCTGCAACCATCCTTTATACAACTAGAACTGGATCAACTTAAGAGACAATTCTGGTTTGTCTTCTGGGACTTGCCTGCACTTGACATGTGTAGAGATGGTGATTAGTGGCATATGTCACTTAGTCCAACTCTCAGATTGTCAACTCCAATATCGCCTGCTATCTGTGCAGTGCCGGTAGTTACCTGTTGCACAAGCCTACGCTATAAACTCTAACCATTTTCTTATGTTATGTAGTTTGTAAACAAATGTGTTCCCCTCTTAAAGGTGCTCACATTGCTGACAATCTTGGCAAAACTCTAGTCTCTGAACATCTTTTGGTGTCTTTTGTTGGCTTAAAGATTCTCTTCCGATCATAGCCTCGTGGGTCAAATGGCAAGCTGCTGTTGAATCTTGCGCATTTTCTATCCTGTATTTCTTTATGTTTGAGTCTGGTTGTAATTGTAAGGAAACTTTTGGATAAGTTGGACAACAGTCGATATTAGAATTTTTTTTGTATCTGGATCGGTCCTCTATTGAAGACTTTTCTTCCAACGGCAGCTCATCTTTATCGTGTCCAGATAGCTCATATTATTCATAGCCTGTGACAGCCATCTCGAATTGAGGCAAACCAGATAGTTAACTTTCAATCAGACTTTGGAGGTAAAAAAGAATCATCATTAAGACCCAGCGAAGTTCAATATCACACTATTAAGGACCCTTGTAAAGGAAACTTTTTGTTGAATTTTTTTATATAATAAAAGATTTTGGTGAATCATATTTCAATCACCGGCGACGCAGTCCCTATTTCAGAGGCAGTTCCTCATTGATTGATTGAAATTAAAAATTTATCCTCACTCATTAAGCATATTGCAGGAGTTAATTAGCAATGCCTGCAAGTCGGCAAATAATGCGGGAATTAATTAGCAATGCCTGCAAGTCAGGAAATAATGCAGGAGTTAATTAGCAATGCCTGCAAGTCAGCAAATTTGCATGCAAGATCTTGAGACACACGACAGTATTGTTATGGAAAGATAATAGAAACCCTAATCTTTCTTCAAAAAATATGTGATTGTGATTCACTTCCATAAATGGAATGCTAATCTCTCCTTGTATATACATATGGCTTGAAGCTATGTTATTGTGTGCTCATATTGAAACTAACTACAAGGTTGGAAACGCCATTAAAACCTAAGGTACTTTCTTAATTTTGTTGCACTACTCTCCTCTTTTATACTTGAAAACAATAATTGTTTCTAAAAAGAAGATTATTTTCGTTTACCTTCTATTATATATTGTATGTCTCTTATCTTGTTTTTTTGCTAGCCTTTTACAGTGTTTGATCTTAATGTACATGTCGTTTACTTCTTTGAAACAGATGAAGAACCCACAGATTATGGTTTTAAGGCCAGCTTGTTAATTTATTATTAGGGTTTTTGTGTTATCTGCTTTGTTATGATCCCTTGCTTAGTGTCTTCAGTGGTCTACTAGTTAGGCAATGGAAGATCTATACATGGCTAGGTAAATAGAGCATATTGATGATAAACTCTTGTGTTGCTAGGTGAATAAAAACGGAAAAATGGGTCGCGGTAAGCTAACCATGGAACTCATACGCAATGAGAGATCTCGGATGATTACTTATCACAAAAGAAAGAAGGGTTTGACAAAGAAAGCAAGGGAATTCCAAATTCTCTGTGGTGTAGATGCATGTGTTATCATATTGGGGCCAAAACTGAATAATCATCCTGTTGATGTCGAAACCTGGCCAACCGATCGCATTGAGGTCAGACGCATTATCAACAGGTTTAGGTCGGAAGGTGCAGACCGAAAGAAAACACAAGATTTGTCTTTTTTTTTTGAAGCTCGGAAGAAGAAACTGGATGATGAAATTGCTAAACTGCGCAAAGCCTGTATGGAAGCAAAGTTCCCTGCATGGGATAATCGCCTCAACTTGTTATCACTCGAACAACTCAGGGTACTTGCAGGAGTTTTCGAATCTAAACTTGATGTTGTAAGAGGTTGGATATTGAAGCTAAAAGGCAACCCCTTTTTGATGGAAGATTCCAAGTCAGGGATTAATGCAGCTGGCTCCATTAGTGATAAATCAAGCCTTCTGGCTCCATTACTTCCGAAGAATATTGAATTAGAGGCTCTTAACCAGCAACCATTTTCTTGTGCCAAGCCAATAGATATGCCACTGGCTACGTGCTACCCATCTCATCAGCTGCAACAGATGCTTCCATTCAATGTCAATCCTATCAATAGTCCCATGCTGATGATGATGAACCATGAAGATTTCGGTCACTTTGGCGGCCTTTCTAGTAGTAGCACCATAAAATCCACAGTTCAATACAATTATGATCCTGCCACAGAGATGATAGGGAATATGGTGTTCAACAATCCCAGCTGGGCACACTCTGCAAACTATCATGGTCCAAGCAGGCAGCCGATTTCTCCCTACAGGCAGGGTCCAATGCCGCAGAATGTTACTTCTCAACTTTGCACCCCTCAGTTCTCTTATTTTTTTGATGTCAACGAGCTTGAGATGAACAGAACAGAAAACTTCGCGATGAAAACAGATGCTTTTTGATTGAAACGTAGACATATGCATAAACAAACGGGCACCTAATCACGAGTGATTTTGAATGTTTATGTTAGATGTGTTGTCTTTTGAGAAGCAGCCTGCATGAATAAGTTCTTTTATAATGTCAATTTCTAGATTCTTACGATTATTTTTCTTGAATTTTATTTGTTTTCTTTTCTGTCGTTTGCCTTTAAAAAGGATTTCAAAGAATTTCCTGCGACAATACAAAATTGGGGTGTTGTTTTAATTTTTTTAAAATATGCTCAGGTTAAAATTATCAAAATGTTAACTTTTTTGTATATATTTTTTAGTTGAAGAGATAACTTTTTTGTTCTTATTTCAAATTATCTATATTGTTTTTATATATATTCCAATTGCTTTTGGTTTTTATCAAATTAAGACTCCAAGGCAAAGCAAAATATATTTTTTGTTAAAGAAAAATACATTAATAAAGAAATGAGGAATTATACAACAATTGTTTTTTCTAGTGGAGTTTAAATTATTCTTTTTCTTAAAAAATTATTATATATTAAAAAAATCAAGAAATTCCCGAGATTATATATCTTAATATAAATCTTCATCATGATATTCCTACTCAATTATTAGTTAGTATTAAATTTTTTTTATATATTTATTAACATATATAATTTGTAATTTATTTTATTACATGTACATACCAGTTTTCTAGTTTATAATTAAAGTTTACTAGTTTTTGCACGCCTAGACTTAATTTCATTTTAAGCAAGTCAACCATGCTTGCATCACATCAGTGCATATGAAAGAGGAAAAGTAATATTCTTGTGAAATTATATATTAATGTGAGAATATACTAGGCTGATGAAGGGGTAACCAATCACCATGAAAACAAAGAAATAAAGAAAGGTGTACGTAAGGAAAAGGAGTAACTAACTTAACGTCAACAACAGGTTGGTAGAGAACCAAGTTGCCAAGTTGCAGTACTTGAAATGAAAAGCAAAGAATCTTCTGAAGATTTTGCAAGAAACCCATGTCAATAAAACATTATTTAATAAGATTAAGCAATGAAATTTAATTTGCAGTGAACCGGCTAGCACTACTGTTCAAGAAGACAAGAAAATATCAACAATTACTGTAGACAGCATTCGGCAAGAAACTATGCATCGCTTGATCCAGAAGATGAGGCCTTACCTTCTTGCTTGGCTTCGCCGTTCTCGATCTGGTACTGCTTCACTTTCTTGATTTCCTGTAACAACGTGAACAATTCTTCTGTCTTTTGAGCTCTTCCCCAATTACTGTGATCATGTGATTCTGATTTGACCACAACCTTCTTGTGTTTTAATTAGTTAGTTCTTGAGACTTGGTCTTTCTTGGAATTGATAATCTGTTGAAATCCTTAACTCAATTTTGCAGAATCTTTAATGGGGGTAGTACTCAAGTTTCGCATGCTTCTTGAATTGGAGTTCTAGCGGTAGGTATCGAAGCTGAGAGTGAAAAGAAAAGGAAAAAAATTAAGAAATGGGTTTTCGCTGTCTTAATGAGAATTGAACCCAAGCTTTTCTCTTTAGTGTTGCTGTACTCTGTAATTTTACTGAATACAAGTAAATAACCATCTTGACATGCTGGATCTTGTTGAACGGCTTAGTATGGTAGATTGAATGGTATTGCTGTTGATTGTACATGCAATGTTGTTTTGGCTTGATTAAGATTTTTTGTTCTCTCTCCTAAATGTTGCTGTTGCAGGTCCAGCATCGTTAGTGAGGCGCTTCTCGTACAAAGACATGAAGAGGGCAACGGATGGTTTTCGCCGGATAATATATAGCAATACTCATGGGGCAGCCTACAGGGCTAGATTTCAAGATGGCGAGGTTGCGTTGGTGAAGGAAGTAAAAGACTTGAATCAAGGAAAGGAAAAGTTTTTCGAGGAAGTTCAACATCTGGGGCAGTTGCATCATCGCCACCTTCTTCCACTTAAAGGCTTTTCCATAGGATGTAAAAGGTTTGATGCCTGACTTTTGAATTAACTTTACTTCATATGTTTTATTTTTCAGAGAAAAGATTCCAGGGGACACTGCTTCAGTTTTCTTTAAAACACGGGCAAGATATTAGAGTATATGGTCTGTTTGTTTATGTGACTGTGCACCAGTGCATGTGTGATCTGCGGAACACATTTGATGAACACCAAGCAGCAAACTATTTCCTGGTTCAGGGCAAAGAGATGGGCAGACATAGGTTTTAATCTTACCTAACAAAATTTTGAAGAGCATCACTGGTGCTTCACATGATGACGTAGCCTTAAAACTTGGCTACTTATGATCAAGTGATGTGTGAATTAGACTGGGGACTGAATCCAAACTTCAACTTGTAATGTTGGGCAATGTACCTTTTAATCCTGGTCAAATGTGAATTTAAAGCTATTAAAAGAGTTTTTTTCAAAATATTTTGAGATTACTAGCTGGAAATTTTCGGTTTATGTTTGTTCTAAAGCAAATCTGTTGTCATGGATTCGTTTTGCACTGGAGCAAAGACCGCTCTAACTTTTCACTTTGTGTATTAACACGTTGCAGGTTGCTAGTGTTTGACAGTGTAGAAAATGGAAGCTTGAAGGAACATCTCAATGGTAATTTTCAGGGAAGAACTTGTAACTGATGCATGGTTGCAAACTTTAATTCTTAACAAGTCTTTGGCTCTTGGCAGATCCTCTTAAAACTCCCTTAAATTGGAATACAAGGTTGCAAATAGCCATTGGTGTAGCAGCTGCATTGGTAAGTCATGAATCATGATATCATAGTTTCTGCATAATTTATGAATTAGGAGGATTGAGATCTGGCTTAACCTAAAAACGATGCTGCCCCAAAAACTTGATTATCAATCGTTTGCTAAGTAATTTGTGGAGTCAGCAACTGGATGTGTGAAATATTCCTAGCTTTTAGCCTAGAATCTACCTGGAAGTTGACCACAGTTAGACGCTTTGTACTCATGTTTATTCGATACTACAGGAATATTTGCTTCTATTCAGCAACCCACCAATATATCATGTTTCCATCAGCGCAAGTAATGTAATGCTAGATGAAAACTACACTGCAAAGGTGTGTTTATGTTTCTTTTCTTTATCTTGATAGTATAGGAGTCCAATATAGTTCAAATTTCTTGTGTTTGAGTTGTGCTGGTATCAAACTTGAGAGAAAAGTAGCTAAAAAGATCGTCCCTTTTCTCATGACAGATCTCTGATGTCGGCCTTCTTAATTCCGTTGGAGATTATGTAACAATGCCTCATTCCTCGAATTCAGAAGGTTCTTTCCAACCATCATCCTCGCGAGGAATTCAGGATGCTTTCTTAGAATTACTCGTGACTGTTAATTCTTGTCTCACGTTGCAGATTGTATGGACCATGCATGTGGAAACTTAACTTTTCAGCTTGGTGTGCTAATCCTGGAGCTGATAACTGGTCAATCATCAGAAAAAGGAAGCACAGATTTAATCCAGTGGATCCAAGAGTCCCGTTTCCGCAGTTTCCGCAGTTCGATTCAAAAGATGATTGATCCTGATCTAGGAAACAATTACAACTCCAGAGAGCTTAAAAATCTTCTAGCTGTAGCAAGATTGTGTATTAAATCTGGGGATAAGCCAAAATTCTCTATTCCCCAGATATTTAGGTATCTCCAGAAGGTAGAGAATACACGCGAGTAATGTCTGCACTCTCAGACACCTTTTAAATGAAATTATTTTGTTGGTTGAAATCCAGAACCATTGTCTGCCTCTACTCTGTTTGTTCCTTTGAACCAGAGTTTCTTCTTCGAGGATATTAGATTCCACAGGATGGATGTCAAGCAACACTCTCCTAAGGCTAAAAGATATTGGATTCCCTCATTGAATTCTGTTGCTCTACTAGAGGTATTCTTCTCATGGCAATTGAGGTAAATCCAGACCTTAAATTCAACACTTAACAGAAGCTGATTTGAAACAGAGCTCTGATTTTTACAGCCTATATATATTCCATAAGTGGTGAAAATTTGCGAATGCAAGCTCTCCAATACTTCTGCACGAAAACTATATGGAACAACTAAGCACTTTCAACATTTATATTTCACTGTCAAGAGAAACATATTGTGCCACAAGGAAGGCCGTTCCTGAAAATTTTTCGAAATCATCCATGTTTCACAAGTGAAGTACGAGTGGTGCCACCCATCAGCGCTTCCAATCCAAAGTTACAGACAACCCTTTGGTTTCCTCCTCATTCCTCCACTATTCAATTCAGTTATCTCACTGCTAAGCGCATTGAACCCTCTGACCACCATGAGGCATGCCCTCATCCTTATCATTTCCTATTCAAATGTCAACATCATGCAGTGTAGTCTCCTCACACTCATCCAGCTCCATATCTGTCAACTGACTTATTGGCCTAAGCAGAACAGTCCCCATTGCTTTAACTTGATCAGGAGTCAGAGAATCAGGGAAATCCACGGTGAAGTGGGAGTCCAACTTTCCTTTTATGAATGGCCTTTGGTACATTGGCATACCCTCATCATTGATTGCCTTATATGAAAGCAACCACCATTAAACACTGACTAAATACCATCACGACTTGAAGGCACCCGCCATTAAACTCTATCTTTAAACCTCCATTATTAAAAAATCATAATTTATTTATTTTTAAAATTATAATTATAAAATATACTTAACCCTAAGCCCGCATTTGAGCGCCGCCCTACACATGATACCCTAAGCTTTTGTACTCAATTTTAACCTCAAATCGGGCTCCCTGATCACGACCACTCTTAAAGTTAATTTTTTTATTTTTTATTTTAAAGTTATTTTAATATATTAATGTTAAAAATAATTTAAAAAATAAAAAATATTATTTTAATATATTTTTAAATAAAAATGTATTTTAAAAAATAATTATTACTATATTTTTCAAATATTCTTTTTATTTGAACAGCACAGTCACAATCATAATATGGTCCTTGAGCACTCTAACTCGATCTGAACCTAACCTAACCTTCAATATATTCTGGATATTGTCTTGGTCTAACCCATGTAGGCCACGATAAACTTCAAAAATAGCTTTGCAAAACTCATAGATAATAAGATTAAAACAAACCAATAGAAAAGAATATAAAATTAATCATAAAACAACTTTTTAAAAACAATATAGAATTATAAAATCACAAAATAAATAAATAAAATAAATAAAAAATTCTAACTGTATTAATACTTAAAACTCGTAATCCGTGTTATTAAATTAGAAGTATGGCAAATGAAAAAACCACGAAACCTAATCCCAAATAAATCAAACGACGAAGGATGTAACCGAGAAAAAAATCAACCGCGTAAAAAAAATCTAATTAAGCAAATAAAGGTGGAAACTGAAATAAAAAATAAATTTGAGAGCATTTAAAAAATTAAATTAGAATATTAAATCAGAAAGGGAAAAAATAATTAACAAAAGGAAAAAAGAAATCAAAAGAAAGAGGGCTGCTTTTATATATATATATAAAAAAACATAAACTTTGATGAAGGATGAAATTGAATACTAATAAAATTTTAACAAAAGATCCAAGAATATAAATGATAAAGTAAAAGAATAAGGATGGAATTGGAGAAAACAACACATAATAAATTATAATTTAAGGACTTAATTAAAAACATAAAAACTTTTGTCAATGGGCTAATGATGAAAATAAAAAATAAAAAATATAAGAATTGAAATCGAAAACAAAAAGAAAAAAGAACAAATACATATTTTAACTAAAAAAAGAAAAGTAAAAAAAAAAAACAACAACTAACAACAAATCATTGATTCACCATTGATATATCCCACACCAAGAGAAATAGCACATAAAGGCACTTCTAGTTGCATGATGGAAGGTCATATTTTTTTGATAAATAGTGGTGTTACATGTATCGTTGAAAGAACACAAACACTGTTAATACATAAGTGTATAAACAATATAGGGCAATGTATATATTTTTAATTTAATATTAAATTACTAAAAAGCTTTTTATGGCTCTGAAAAATAACAAATAAATTAATATCAAAACATTTATAAATGCATAAAAGCTATTTTTATCTTATCTAAAGATAAAAAAAATATTTAATTTAATTTAAAGTTTGTATAAAACAACAAATTTAATAATACTCTTGTTGAATCTCATCAAAATATCCTATATCTCAACTTTCAAACTTTTCCATCAAGGTATATAAAAGTGAATTCCCTGTATCAATCCACGAGAAATCGTGACTAAATATGTTCTAGAGTTTTGTTAAATATTAATTAAATAAAATGTTATTTTTTTATTTAGTAATGCACTATAATAACTCCCTAGTATAAAAAAAAAACATTAAAAGAAAATTCTCTCTATGCAATTGTCACGTCCATTTAATGGTATCTTAATTTGAGAATTTTCATTAATTAAAAAAAAATGAGAAAGTTTATTCTATCCATGAACATCAAAACAATGCTTTCTACTACTCTAATTCTATATATAGTTATGCCTTTGTTCACTAATTTAATTGCGTACTATATGACTTTTATTTATCGTTGCTTATGCATTGCTCAAGGGTAAATTATACTTTTGCCATTATCGATTCAATGATATTCCACTTCTTCCCCATTGTGTAGAATTACTCAATTTTACTCTAATAATTTCTTAAGAGTTTCAATTTTATCCTTTACTGAACAACATGCAATAAAATATCACTTTTATTTACAATTTGTTTCAGCATGTCTTAATTTCTCTCATTTCTCCTCTTAAATCCCTGAAACTATTATAATATCTCGTACAAGCTGATGAATTTGTAGGGATATAAATGGAGCATTAATGATTTTGTAGGAGCAAAACTGAAGTTTACCCATCACTTAATCTAACCAGACAAGTATTTTCCTTGCTAAAACTAATTAACTTTATTTATTTATTCCTTCCAAGTACATTTTAATCTTCAACTTGAACAAGCCGCCCCTTTCTGTACACAAGACCATGAGGATTGAGGGCCAACAGCGACGTGGCATTGCTGTCGTTGTGTTTCGCTCGGCGAGTGGCTAAAACGACAGAATCCCCGTCATGGGGTCGCATGCTTGAAATTTCGAAAATGAATGGCGCACACATAAACGACACCGTTCTTTGTATAGGCCGGTGTTTGCCCCGTCACGAGTGCTTGTTATTTATATATATGTTCGTGTGTGTATATATAAATAAAATTGTCTTGAAAATATTTCTCCCTTTGATACTCTTATTTTTTCTATCTCCACTACTATTGCCCTTATAATTTTCAATTCCATGTAATATCACCTTTCTAGCTCCAATGAAATTCTTATATTTATTGATAACCAAGAAATAGTCATTTTATATAGTTAATATATCATTTTTCTAGAGTTTTGAAGATTGCTGCGAGTCCTGTAGTTTAAAAAGAGAAAAATATATATATAAAAAGAGTGAGAATTTTGAAAGTTATTTATAGTAAAAAGTAGATTAATTACCATGTATATAAATATAATGATAGTTATTTTTTAAAAATTATTTTTGGTATTAACATATCAAAATTATTTAAAAATATAAAAAATAATTAATTTAAAATAAAAAATAATTTTTTTAATGTTTTTAAAAACTACTTTTAAAATATAAAAATAAACAGGAGAGACAAAAATGAAGTTTACCCAATAATAATCCGCCAACCGGCGTATTTTAGCCTATGCTGGGCCTCTCTCCTCACTCCCTTCCTCTTGCTCGCCCGCTCATACTCTTCCTCCTCCTCCTCCTACTTTCCCTCTCCCTTACACTCACCGACGCTCCTGATTCTCTACTTCCCGCGTCTTCCTCTCCCTCCCTCCCACTTAGACGAACAGGTGAATTCTGCTCTTGCTGTGTCGTGATCTGTGCAGGATCTGCATTTCTGTAATATTTTCTATTTTTTCCCCTTTCATGGATTCTTGCTGCATTTTGAGCTTCAATTGATTTGATTCGGTTCAAATTCTCCAAACTTAGAATTTTTTAAGGTTTTCTTATTTCTTGTTTTTATAGATTTTCAGATAATTCGTGTTAAATTGATTCCCCCCCCCCTTTTTGGCTATTTGGAAGCAGGGTAGTGTGCTAAAGTGACCGGCACCATGGGTGTCTCAGGGAAATGGTTTAAAGCATTGGTTGGTTTAAAGAAGTCCGAAAAGTCACAGTCTTTGGACAAGGATGAAAATGTGGGTTTCTTATTTTTCACTTTTTTTTTTTCTAATTTCTAGTTTGAATTTGATATATGCTGTTTTTTTTTCCTTTAATCCTCACAGAGGACGAGTGCCAGCAAGTTTCGGCATAGTAGGAAGCATTCGGTTGAGTTTGATGGTGACAAATTTGAAGAGGAGTTTGATAATCATGACAATGTAGCTATAGTTGGTGATACCAACGTTGTTTCCGTTCCAGATGCGTCGGAATCTCCTTCTGCTTCACTTCAAGTTCAGGATGTTGCTCATAATCAACAAATTCTGAGAGAACAAGGGGCTGCCACTTGCATCCAGACAGCTTTTCGAGGGTTTTTGGTATGACTTGTTTATGCTATATCAGTATCTGCGTTGAATAGGATTTATAAGCCCACTGCTTGTGACATTACTAATTTTTAAATGAAAGCTGGATTTTAAATGTTTCTGCATTATCTCTGAACTTAGAAGTGTTTTGAATTCTTGCTTGTGAAGAGTGCCCAGGGAAATTATGCAGAATGCAAGTTCGATTGACCATTTGTTGTGAATAAGGAAGCTTGGCATCTCAATTATGTGATTCATTTACTATTTTTAACAAAAACATGATAATCCCTCGTGCTTAAAATGGAAATATTGGCTTAAGCATGCTTTATACTATTATTGTCTGATGCCATCAAGAATTGCTCTCCTTGCTGAGTATATGGAATGTGGTTATCCCACAGATATTGTTTTTTTCTTTTTCACCCAGAATGGAAATAGATCGTTTGGTAATCCTGTTAGGGTAGGGGGCAGATAGTAACTTCTTGTCTAGCATTTTGGTCTGTGAGGTAGGAAATCTGTCCCATAACTTGGGTCTCCCGTTGAGTGCTAATTTTAAGGATACAATGACATGAAATACTGTTGAGGAAACAGGTTAACCTTTAGAGGGGATTATGATGTGATCGAAATTATGAAAAGAAGGTAATTGATGTGAAATCTTTCTAAAGAGCTGTGTGGAAAGATCACCACAATGAAAGGAGGAGTAATTTTCTTTGGAGAGCTATTTGACTGACTAATACCTTGTTTGGAATCAAATCAAATGCTGAATTAAATTCAATTTTTAAGCAAATTTGAATTCAATTGATAACATATTATAATTCTTATGTTTGAAATAAAATATTAAACCACACAATTGAATTCAATTATACTGTTTGGAATAATTGTGGAAATAAATTGAATTAACAATCTTGATTATTTTGCACTTAATTTAGCAATCATTTTTGTTACTAAAATTATTATTTTTTTGTTATGAGGGTCCTTGTATTTATTTAAAATAACATAAAATATAGGCATTTTAAAGAAGATATAAATAGATTTATCTCATATTAATTGTTTATTAAATATTTGTTAAAAAAATGAAACATATATGTTTGTTAAAAAAATTTCGATAAAAGTCTTTTCATTGGAATGTTGAGAAAAAGAAAATTCTTGAAATATTCCAATAAATATTCTTACATTTTACTCTATTCAAACAAAAATAAAATTAATATCAAACCAATACAAATCACATTACCAAATAAACAAGTTAATGACTAATATGTTTTGACAATGTTAATAATTCAAAAAAGTACCATGATTTTTAGTTCTAATAACTCAAAAGATATCACCATGCGAATCATGAAATAAGAAGTTTCAACTTCAAAATGAGTTTTTGACAATTGGATAAATAGGTTTATTGCAATTGTCTAAATATTAGTTCTAACTTTCATGCATATCTTGAACTCTTCAATAACATATAACCGACACATTTTTTTTGCCAACCATTCCAAGCTTAGCTCTTCTATATATCTGAAAAATATTCCAATAAGATTAGAATGATATACTATGATGGCAATCTAAGAAATTATTTGAGTTGGGTGTTAAGACTTTATCTATTGTTACTCCAACTAAAAAATTAGAACCGATAGGTATACTATTTTTGTTACTATATACTAGCTATAATTTTAAATACTACTTTTCAATCTTTACTTATTTTTAATTTATACCCATTCACGCATCAGTCAACCATCATCCATGCATATTACCAAAAACAAAACCCCATCATCTACCTATAATTGGCTGAGCAAAACCAAAAAAAGAAAGAAAAGAACAGGAAAGGAAAGATTCAGGCAAAAACCAAAAAAAAAAAAACAAAAGAAGGAAAAAAGGAAATGAAAGATTAATAACATCCCTTATGAGAAACAAGAATATCTTAACGAGGATTGATGTCAATTAGAGAAATAAATGATATTTTGTTGCCAATGGTTTTTGGAAGGAAAGAAAGAGGTGTATGAGAGAGACAAATCAAAAATAGAATTTGTGCTAACATGGGGGTATTTTTGAAATATTGTTTTCAACGTTAATTTCAAGAGAGATTACTGTAGCAAATCAGAGGGTCTTCTCACTGATTTAATTTTGCACCTTTTTTTATAAATTGAATTCCAAACACAAGAATTCATTTAACCCTCTGAATTGAATTCATAGGATTCCAAACAGGCTGTAAAGTAATCCAGATTGTTATTTGGGAAAATGACATTTTAGCTTTCTATTGTGTGCCTTCATTTATTTTGATTCATCAAACTTTCATTCGATTCATTTTTTCTTAAATCATTTCAAGTGCATTCAAGTTTCAACTTACACTTCTGATAAATATTTGAATGGTCTTGCAAACATGCCAGGCAAGAAGAGCTTTTCGAGCTTTGAAAGGATTAGTGAGACTGCAAGCCCTTGTCCGGGGCCATGCTGTGAGGAAACAAGCTGCAATAACTCTTCGCTGTATGCAAGCTTTGGTGAGAGTTCAGGCTCGTGTCCGTGCAAGACGTGTTCGCTTAGCTTTGGAGAGTCAAACAGCTCAACATAAACTTCAGCAAAAACTAGCTAATGAGGCTCGCGTTCGAGAAATAGAGGTAGCAACAATGAGTTTTTTCTTATTAGTTAAAGAAATATGTCCACGCATGTGCAATGTACTTGTATCATGCATGTGCATGACTGGTAAATCTTGTTCTTATGGAAAAAACTTGACCTCAGTTCATAGTGTCAATTGTGCAAGTTTCTACTTTTACTGCCGCTTTTTTCTTCTAATTTTAATGTTCTTAAATTAGTTATTCTATCATTAATGCCTCAGAATGTATGTTTTCTTTGGTACTCCATTTATGAAAGTTGTTCATTACATAAATGGTGAAAGGTTGTGAGGCAGCTACATTGGATGGATTTAGACAACCAGTCTGATATATTGTTATTTTTTCTCCATGGACTTGTGAGCTTCATGATTTTTTTTAACTTATATGTTGAATAGCGGTCCTTTATACCTGCCAGGATGTTATTTCAATGTCTTTTTCAATAAAGGATTGTTAGGTAAATGGCCTTGGAGCTCTAGCTGAAATAATATGGTTTGTGTCACTTTGGCCTTCATCTTTGAAGAGTGATTATTTATCATGGGATGAATTTAAAATTAATTAATCTGAAATAGGGTGAAGCTTATTAACAAATTTATAGTTGCAATGCCATGATGCTATAGTCAATGAAGTTCTAGTCAATTTGCAGTTGCAAATCTCAAGAAATACTTCAGAGGCTTTTTATCACCCCCTTAGGTTGAAAGATGTGGACAGATGCATTAGATACAAACATATATCCCAAGTGCTTCTCTCTCTCTCTCTCTCTTGCTTTTTTTTTCTTTCTGTTTTTGATTCTGTCAAATATATGTCATTGTTGGGAATCAATGGATTGCTTTGCTTCTACAGCTCGGCTATTCCTTTGCTTGTTTTTTGGAGTTTGATGCTGTAGTGTTCTGGGTAAAAAATGGTCATGATGCTTTTCTTGGCATGTGCGGCTATACAGCATTACACCTTTGGGTGAAAATGTTAGACATTCACTAGGGCTGAGAAAAAACAATGCATAATGAGTTTTAGACTTTAGTTTTTTTTATTTTTAATGATATATGTTGATTGTTTCCTTTAAGCTTTTTCTATTATCAGCTTCTGTAAGGATTAAGCATCTTCTTGTCTGAATGCTTAATCTCCAAATGACATTTTCACATATAAACAACTATTGCTAGCATGGGTTAAAATGCAGAACCGAAGATTTTTAAATTACTACCATAGTGATAGGATAAATTTATGGTTTACATCAAAACATGGGTCATGCAACTTTGTCTTCTGTGGTGACCAAATATCTGATAGTTGGAATGTTGGATAGATTTCCAATTGTGTTTGCAAAGCAATTCCCTTTTTTCTGCTTGTTTTTCTTTCCACCTCTATGTAAACAAAGCTAAATAGGACTTCATCACTGTCCGTTCTTATATAGTAACAGAAAGGATTGTGTGAGATGTACCAGTGCAAAAGAGTAACATCATACAGAACAAAAATGTTATATGCTACAACTGTTGCATTTTACCATTCTAAGACAGTGGTTAAAAGATAATTCATCTGCTGAACTGCTCGTTTCTTTAAACTGGCAGCTTTAATTTTTGTTAGGCTTGCTGAATGTGTCACAGCAATTTCACTTTTACACAGGAAGGATGGTGTGATAGTGTGGGATCTGTTGAACAAATTCAAGCCAAGTTGCTGAAGCGGCAGGAGGCTGCAGCTAAGCGTGAGAGAGCCATGGCATATGCTTTGGCCCATCAGGTAAAAATATGATTGCATCATGGGTTTTGCTTACAGTTCTTTGCTTTTTTTATGAATTTGACTGTATATAATCCTACATTATTTAACTTAGAGTGCATACAGAAGTTGTGCCTCTGAGTGATCATTGATGTCATTTAGGGGTTTTGAGCTAGAGTGTGATGTAAAATCTCTCCTTAAAACGTGTTTTGGAGGACACTTGCATGATATTAGCTCAATGGCATCGTTTTCATTGCTAGAAAAGGTGAACACCTTTTTCTTTTTCTTTTTTTTCGCCTTCTACCTCTGCATGGATATTTATAATCATCATTTCTGCAAAAGCTTTGTTACCCTTTCAAATACCTCTTCATTGATTGCTGGTACACTTCTCACTGTATGTGTGATTGATGGTTTATATGTACCATCCAGTTTCTTTCAGTGACTGTTACTGTGGTATAATTCTATTAACACCTAGGTAGAGTGTAAGGCTTCCGATCCTATTTATGGCTTTGTGGAGAATTAGTTGCAACCGAAGTAATTCAATCACAATGGCAAACACCAGCCTGATCTTCTATCTACCTGAGAAAAGGGGGGAAATGTGGCAGATACTTTATAACTTCATTTTTGTTGAGTTGTGCTACTTAGTTGTTTATTATTTGAAGACTAGTACAAAGATCTTCTTTCTGCACAGTGGCAGGCTGGGTCGAGACTGCAGGCTGCTCCCTCTGGATTTGAACCTGATAAAAGCAGTTGGGGCTGGAACTGGTTGGAGAGATGGATGGCTGTTCGTCCATGGGAAAACCGCTTTCTTGACATAAATCTCAGAGATGGAGTGATGATTAGTGAAGATGAAACAGCTGCTGAGGTCAAGAATGGCAGCAAATCCCTGCTAAAAACTACTACCAAGAAAGGAGTGGCCTCAAACCTTCAATCAACCATTTCAAGTCAGAAAACAGGTCCATCTCATTCTGATGGTGGCAGTTCCTCCCCTAGCAAGTCAGCAGGCATGTTAGACGAGCCCGACACTCTTTTTACTAAACCAAAGCCAAAGCTAGTTCTTGAAGACCTGGTTGAAGAAGCCAACTCAAGACGAGCTATTGTTACAAGATCTCACAGCAACCCAAAGGAGAGAACTACCCAACTAGATAAACAGGCAAGGAAGAGATTGTCTCTGCCCAACAGTGGTTAGTTTTATCTCCCGTCAATACTCACATTCCCACACTCCCACGAACATGTACATAGGTTCAAAAGTATGCAATTGCCACAGTGCTTGTCACAAAAATGGTCACTTGACTGAAAATTCTGAACCAGCTATAGTACATCAAAGCCATGGTGCACCTTTTTTCTTCTCTCTTTTGAAATGCCTATTAATGTAGCCTTTTTTCCCTGTTAATTGTCAATAAACATTAAACCGGGCAAAAGATACCATTGTACATCTTCTTAAGATTGTTCAATGTTTGGGAGAAAATACACTTAATATAGGTGACTGTTTTCACATGTATTAAGGTAGTTAATCATATCTTCTTCGGCTTCTCCTTATGACCAAAATCACTACTTAATGTATCAAACAATGCCTCAAGGCAGGCTTGATGATGGATGGTTACTTGCATGAGCATAACTATAATACTGTCCAGTCCTACAGGTGTTATTGGTGTCTGTGATAAATAGTAGCAGTTTTGTTTCTTCATTTATGACATGATTTGGTTCAGCAGGGGGGGTTACTGGTGCTCAGGTAGCCAGGCATAGCAGAAACACTACTAGAGGGGCACCTAGCTCTCAGAAGCCCATCAGGGATAGATCCAAGTTTAACGGGAAAGGAGATTTGAACACCGCAAAGTCTGGTGCACAGGCTGTTTGATCTGTAAAGTTGAGAAACCATGGAAGATTTGAGTCATTGAGGCTATTCTCCTATCCTGCTGCGGTATCACTTCATATATATATTTCCACGTCGCGAAAAGATGCAGCCAAATTGCTTACATTGCCTGTTATAAAAACCCGGGTGGGTTGGTTTTGGCATGGCAAAGACGAGGAGGTTGGCTTGGCTTGGCTTGGCTTGTCAGGGTAATACGATAATCAGGTGTGGTTGATGAATGTTGTAATCATGTTTATTTATTGTTTTTAATTATTTCATTGTGCAATTTTATTTTTGAAATATCTGATTTTCAGAGCAGTTGCGCCAATGTAGGATTCTTTCCCGGTTCCCCTGTTTGAAGAGTGTGTAAGCATTGGTTATGCAAGAAGATAGTAAACAAAGGAAATCATGTTATTTTTAAGTTATTTTGTAGAATATTCCATAAATCGGACTATAGTTTTCTTAGATTTTTTTTTAATTCTTTGTTACATTGATATCAAAATCATTAAAAAATACTTGCAAAAGCATAAATTTCAAATGCATTTGTGTAAAAGCATTCATGTTGTATTGATCCCAACTATCATATGCATAGTTGTAAAATTTAGATTAGCCTAGCGTCAATCCAGGGTCTGGATTAATTCAAGTAAAAATAAAATAAAAGAAAAAAGTGTGTTTGACTTGGTCAAAATCTAAGTTGGTTTAATGAACCTTGACTTGGTTAAAACTCAACTTAGAATTTGTTTTTGGTTAAATATATGTTTTTGGGTTGATTCATGACTCTACCTTGAAGTTAGGTTTTACAATAGTAATGTCATATTAAAATGGAGCTTAACAGAGGAGATATGTTAAACAAATTTTATAGTAATGGGATGATTTTGCACTTGTTAGATTAGGTTATGGATGGGTGGGTGTGAACTATTTTGTAATGGTTTTTTATTGAAAGAAAATCTTTTAACGTTTGTTGGAGTGAAAAAAATAAATCTTAGCTCTTTATTTAACAAAACAATCTCTTACGTTTACTTTATTTATCTTGAATTTATGTTATCTTTTTATGTTTTTAGATAATGATGTTTAATCATTTGTTTTATTACAATTCTTTAGCATTTAAGAGAAAATTATTGAAATTTAATAATAATATAGTGATAGGTGAAGTTGTTAAAAAACTTCATATAAACATAGATTTGTATGTTGGCGTGGATTCACCGCGTTTTTCTTCCAATAAAAATGTTGGCGTGGATTGTGTATACAAAAAGTGTTGAACTCTTTGGTGGAATTCATGGGATTGTGTATAGAAAAATATAGAAAATATCTGCATTGTAGGAGAAAATATGTGTAAGATATGCAAAAGGGCCTGAATTATTTCATTGTTGGCTAAAGCTACAGTGAGGACACACCCAACTCGCTTAGGCTAAGCCTTGGTGAGCTAATTGTTTTTATTAACTTATCAAAACTCTATCTAAATCAACATATTTTTCTGCTTTAATCTTGCAAAAATAAAGTTAAGAATAAAGGAACTAAATTTAGCTAGTGAAATTGAATTTTCAAAACATAAAAGTTATGGATATTTATTTTTCACACTTGTAAATTAAACTAAAAATACATTAAATAAGATCTTCTATTTTTACATGGAGCATTGAATTTAGTATGGAGCATTGAATTTAGTCTAAATTCTGAGTCAAATGAAATGAGCAATCTTTAATTCTCCATTTATGATTAAGTACTTCAAGTGTACTATTCAACATCCATTCCCAACTATATAATCAAAACTATATAATTAAATGTGTGTTTTGTATTATGATAGTTTTTATAGTTGTAGTTTGAAAATATAGATTAAAAAAAACTATAAATTGTAGCTTTTTCTTAACCAAATTTTCAATAAAGGGTTTTTAGCGGAGCCTATGCAAAACTATGATGTGTATTGATTAATTAAGGTCCCGTTTGCCATTGTGGTCTAACCATACTTTTGAAAACTTTTGGTTATTTTTATATTGAAATTAATTTTTTTTTGTGTTTTTGAATCGTTTTGATGTGTTGACATCAAAAATAAAATAAAAAAGATTTTGATGCATTTTTAAGTTAAAAATACTTTGACAAAAAAAACATATATCATACTCTCAATTAAGCCCTAAATACTTTTAAATGTGTGGTTAGGGCAAAATGCAAACTGCACCACGCATAACACTGATATAAAAACACATCGTTACTTAGGAGATGAGAAAGCTACAAATATGCCTTCCATCTATTCTATACTTTTCAAATTAGCCTTTATCTTCTTTTTAGTATTTCTATTATCCTCAATTCATCAATTTATGTTAATTTTTTCTCTATTATTCTATATTATTTTACCATGAAATTCATATTTATCAACCTGCTAATTTAGCTATCCTAATTCATTTATAGGATAACTTGGAAGACTTAAAATGAGTGACTTAAAAAAGAGAAATTAAAAGCACATGGATACGCTTTGAGTGATGGATTAACATTTTTTGTTTTTTCCTGAGTCCTCCCTTCTGAACAAATGAATAAAGTTTAGGGTGATAACTCATCATCTCTAGACTCAACCAAGTGATAAGCCCACATATGTACGAGTTTAGTGAACTTCCAAACCTATCATCTTAGGGCTCAACTAAGTATTGGGCCCAGACTTGTGTGGGTCTAGGAAATCGCCAAACCTACCATTCATAGGCTTATCCAAACACTGAGCCCAAACATTCATGAGTGTGGCAAACCGCCAAACCCACCATCCATGAGCTTAGCTAAGCGTTAAGCCTAGATATGTATAGGTCTGATAAGTTTAGCTAATCATTGAGTCTAAACATATAAGAGTTTGGTGAACCATTAGACCTACCATCTCTAGGCTCAACCAAGCATTGAGCCTAGACATGTGTGAGTTTGGTGAATTGTCATACCTAACATCTATAGGCTTCATTAAACTTTAAGCCTAAACATGTGTGGGTTTGACGAATCGTCAAACCCATCATCTTCAGGCTTTACCAAACGTTGAGGCTAGGAATAAATGGGTTTAGCAAACTATCACAACCATTATCTCCAAGCTCTTTCAAGCATTAAGAATATGTGTGTATGGGTTTAGTGAACTGATTAGTATTTAAAAATATATTTTTATCAAGATTTTATATCATCATTTTGCACTTGAAGTATCAATAATTCCTTAACTAAAGCATGTTTTATAATAATATATCTAATAATATAAGATGCGTTTAATTTGTGATAAATATTTAATTTAAATGCAGGTCTATCACATAAATAAAATGATTGATTGATGAATTTAAGAACTGAAATTGAAAGGACAAAGACGTGGCCAAACTTGGAAAAAAGATGCTAATGTAGTCCAAACCGGAACACTGTTCGGTAATTGGATCATATTTAGACAAGATCTACTTTATATGGATGAAAATGTAAGACACAGACCTACAACTTTCATATAGAGCCTAAGACTTAAAAAAGTCATTTTCAAGTCCAAATTGTAGCGACAACAAAGAAGTCTGGACATTAATCTCTAGGCTCAACCAAGCACAGTGTTTGGCCCATATTTGAAGTTCTAGAAGTCTAAATGATCTTCATGTTTACCCAAGAAAGCTGAGATAATTTCCTACAACTTTAATGTTTTTAAGTGGTTCCAATTTTAATGTTATCAATGACATTTTTGGCAGACAAGAGAAGATAAAGATTGTCACCAAGTCAAGAGTTAGTCACCCACTAATTAATTAGTTATCAAATCAATAGTTTCTAATTTTAGCCTATAAAAAGAGGCATTTACCATGCATTTAGATATTTTGGTTTCCATATCAAGATCATGCTCTTGTTTTCTTTCTTTGTATTTTTTGTAATGTTTATGCTTTACTTTCATTAATATCAAGTTTATGCCTTTTATTTCTTTTCATTTACTTAGTTAACTTTTATCTTATTTATGTTCTTATTTTGTTTATTTCATTATGTTTAGTTAAGTTTATTATATCAAGGTAAAAAGGTTACACTAATGGTGTAAGAATAAGTATATTATAAACTTAATATGGACTTTAATGTTTGATACTAACATGTTTTGTATTTTGTTATTTTGTTTACTCTTTCATACTTTGTTTGTTAAATGACTAATCTAGATTTATGTTGTATAACACTTGGTACAATAAATACTTGGTATTCTCATAGCCCATTCTGTATGATATAACCGACACTTGAGCTATGAAAGAAACTTGACTTCTTGTTAACATAAGTTATAATCATGAATGTCTGACGAGATTTACAAGTATTAGCATTAATCGAATAATATAACTAATATGATCATGTTAACAATTTATAATATGATTAGAATCTTCTTTGCATGTGGTTTCCAATTGAATAATAAGAGTTTATATTATACTTGTTTGACATATCATTAATAGAACCTTTAACCTTAACATTTGTTATTATCATTATTTAATCCCTACATTAATATTCCATCTCAAAGTTCTCATCTTCTTCTTCTCCTTCTTCTTTATTATTATTATTATTATTATTACTACTACTACCACTACTACCACCATTATTGTTGTTGTTGTGTTATTATTGTTGTATTATTGTCATTTATAATTTATATAATTAACCTTCCTGTGGTTCAACTCCGGTCTTGCCTGGTCATTTATTACTTCGACACTCATGCACTTGGAAAAAGACATCAATCTTTTAATCGTGTCATGACCATTAAACCCGCCGCCTCAACAGTTATAAAAATAACCAATGTAACCTCAATGAGACAGGTTTGATTTTTCTATACTACAAATGATATATATATATATATATATATATCAATGGTTATTTCTTCACTTTGTATAATTTTTCTACTTTCAGAAGATTCAGAAGTAGAGGAACCTGAAGTAGAGGTAGTCCTGTGGAAAACAGAATCCATGGAAAAGAAAGATAAACTAGAAAATAGGTTGCAGGTTATATGGATTTATTGTCCTAAAACTTAAACGGTATTTACACAATTGAGTTGCATTCACCTATTATCTAATGGTCTCTATTTTTTCTGAGAAAATTATCTTCTATGCTACTAATCCTACCTAGGTCCCAATAGGCTCTAATATCAAGCCAAACCCAAATTAAAAAAAACCAAACAGATTTTCTTAAAGCCATCAAAACACACTTACAGCACCTTGACAGTTCATCTTTAACTGTCCCAGACACACTACAAACGACCAACCTTTCCACCTCCACAAACCAAGTCAGTACTCTACAGAAAAACCATGAGGAGTCTTCTGATGATGGTACTTTTTCTAAAAAACTAGTTACTTTAAATAAACTTCGCAAACTCTAAAACATTCATTGCCCCAAATATCTCCATAATCACTCAACCAACTTACTCAACACAAGTATAATGCTTTTTCCCTCTATGAGTGGAATATAAATGAAATGCCCAAATACAATATCCTCAACACCCTCCATCAAATGACTATGGCAGCTAATATCTACAAAACCCAAATAGGAACCCCAGACAAAGTTATTGCTGAACTCCTTATTACTGGTTTCTCCAATTAGTTAAAAGGATGGTGGGATTATCATCTCACTGACACTAATCACTTATATATCTTGAACTCCTTCCAAATATATAAAGACCAAACACCCATTATTGACCCATCTAGAAACATTATCCAAGACATTGTCTCAACCCTTATTCTTACAATCTCTTTATATTTTATTGGAGATCCTTCCCATTTGAAAGATAAAAATATTGAACTCCTTTCTAATCTTAAATATAAGAAGCTCAGTGACTTTCAATGGTATAAAAACACCTTCCATACCCGTGTTATGCTTAGGAAAGATTTAAACCAACCCTTTTAGAAAGAGAAATTCCTTACCGGCCTACCCATTCTCTTAGAAGAAAAGGTCAGAAACAAAATCAAAGATACCTTCACAACAAAAACCATACCTTATGACCAGCTTACATATGGTGAACTTATTAGCTTTACCCAAAAAGAAGGTCTTAAGATCTGTCAGGATCTTAAACTCTAGAAGCACCTAAAATAGAAAATGAAACGCACCAGACAAGAACTTGATAGTTTCTACAACCAGTTCGACCTTTCCACTAAAAAACCCTCTTGCAATGGAAACTATTCGCAACATAAAAAATATCTGAGCCACAAACCTCTTTTTAGATGATCAGCCCATACAAACCGATAATAGTTTTATTCCAAACCAGAACAACCTTACTACAAGAAGTCCTATAAATTTACCAAACTTCACAAACCTTTGTAGTCAAAACTCGAAACAAAATTTGACCCTAAAACCATTATCTTTTATAAATGTAACCAGAAAGGTCATACATCCTGTTTTTGCAAAGTTAATACCAAACTTTATGAACTCCAAATAGATGAAGATATCATTAACCAAATACAAAACCTATATATTGACGCTACATACACTGACCACTCTCCTTCAGACACTTCTGAAGAATTTTAAATTAATGAAATAGCAACTACCAATGCTACCTCAGTACCTCTATAGATTCCAAACAAATCAACATCTTGACCCAATACCAGGAATTCATTCTTGAGGCAATCAAAAGACCTGATGATCCTCACCTTCAAAAAACCTACTTGGAAAAATTGTTGAAAGACTTCAACCAACCAGAGCACCTTTAATTAGTACTCAAAAGTGTATTTTTATCATGGTTTTATATCATCATTTTGCACTTGAAGTATCAATAACTCCTTAACTAAAGTACATTTTATAATAATCTATCTAATAATATAAGATACCTTTAATTTATGGTAAATATCCATTTTAAATGCAGGCCTATCACATAAATGAAAGGATTGATTGATGACATTAAGAACTTCAATTGCAAAGGCAAAGAGATGATCAAACTTAGAAAAGAGATGTCGGTGCAATCCAAACCGGAACACTGTTTAGTAATTGGGTCATATCTACAACTATAGATCTCAGATTTAGGTCTACTTTATATGAATAGAAAAGTAAGACATAGGCCTACAACTTTCATATGGAGCCCAAATCTAAAAAGGTCATTTTCAAGTCCAAATTATTGCAACAACAAAGAAGCCTAAATCTGTCCTCCAGCCCGAGCACTGTTCAGTATTTTAGCCATATTTGGAGTTCTAGAAGTCAAAATAAGCTAAATTGTTTACACAAGAAAGCTGAGACAATTTCCTAGAACTTTCATGTTTTCAAGTGGCTCTAATTTTGACGTCATCAATGACGTTTTGGGCAGATAATAGAACATAAGGATTGTCACCAAGTCAAGGGTTGACCATCTACTCATCAATTAGTCATCAAATCAATAGTTCCCAATTTTGGCCTATAAAAGGAGGCATTTGTCATGCATTTAGGCATCTTGATATCCAGATCAAGATCATGTTCTTGTTTTCTCTCTTTGTGTTCTTTATAGTGTTTATGCTTTGTTTTTATTAATATCAAGTTTATGCCTTTCATTTCCTTTCCTTTGCTTTGTTAACTCTTATCTTATTTATGTTCTTATTTTGTTTATCTATTTTTCTTTCTTTTATTATGTCTAGCTAAGTTAATTATGTCAAGGTGAAAAGGTTACACTAATGGTGTAAGAATAAGTATGGTATAAACTTAATGTGGATTTTAATGTTTAATACTAACATGTTTTATATTTGTTATCTTGTTCACTCTTTAATACTTTGCTTGTTAAATAACTAATCTTGATTTATGTTACACAACAATTGGTACAACAAATGCTTGGCACTTTTATAGCCCATACTGTATGGTATAACCGACACTTGAGCTATGAAAGGAACTTGATTTGTTGTTAACATAAGTTATAATCATGAATGCTTGACGAAATTTACAAGTATTAGCATTAATTGAATAAGATGACTAATGTAATCATGTTAACAGTCTATAATCTGATTGGAACCTCCTTTATGTGTGGTTTCCAATTGAACAATAAGAGCTTATACTATACTTGTTTGACATACCATTAGTGGAACCTCTAACCTTGACATTTGTTATTATCATTGTTAATCCTTACTTTAATATTTCATCTCAAAGTTCTCATCTTCTTTTTCTTCTTTATTATTGTTGTTGTTGTTGTTGTTGTTATTATTATTATTATTATTATTGTTATTATTGTTGTTGTTGTATTATTGTTATTTATAATTTGTACAATAACCTCCCTATGGTTCGACCCCGGTCTTGTCGGGTTATTTATTACTTCGACACTCCTACACTTGGGAGAAGACATCAATCTTTTTGTCATGTCAACCTTCCATCATTCCACCCTCTAAACTGCTTTATATTATCCTCTACCAGCACCAATACCTATGACCTTACAGAGATCCTTAACAAAAAGAAATCCAAAACCACAGTTACTATTCCAGAATTACATTATGAGATAAAAACACTCAAATTTGAATTACAATCTCTTAAACAAGCCAACAAAAAGACTATCATACTATAATATTTTCTCTTAAAAATAAAAAAACTAGTCTAATATTGAATCTGATACAGAAGACCAAACCATTGAATCTTATGCTTTATCACATTCACTTACCAATATTAAACATATTCCAGATGATTTTTTTAATGTATTAACACAAATATCTTCAAAAAATATTTAATTAGAATTACTTTTATTTTCTCAGACGGTTTCAAACTTGACATCATTTCTTTATTTGACACAGGTGCAAATTTAAACTGCATCAAAGGAGTGATCCCAAAATGATTTTTATAAAATACTTCTAAAAAACTCTCTGCTGCTAATAATTCAAAATTACATATTATGGGAAAAACTCAAGCCTTTGTTTTCAATAAAGGCGTTTCCCTTAAAATATTTTTTGTTGTTACTAAAGATATTAATCATACCATCATTCTTGGCACTCCATTTAATGACATGATCACTTCATATCGAGCACATCATAATTGTATTACTCTTAAAATCAACTACTCTAAACTTGTTTTCCCATTCTTTGAGAAGTCCAAGACTAGAAATTTAAATTTAATTAAAGCATGCTCTATACATACTTATCATCTAAATGCACTAATTCATAAAAAACAATTCTATTTACATGATTTACAAAACCATGTTTATTTTAGTCGCATAACTAAACAACTACAACACCCTGATTTACAACAAAAAGTCATTGATTTACAAAAAAAGATTGAACAACAAATTTGTTTTGACTTGTCTAATGCTTTCTGGAAAAGAAAATAACACATTGTTGACCTTCCATATAAAGATACTTTTTTAGAAAAATCAATACCTATAAAAGTAAGACATATACAAATGAATGTTGATTTAGAACAACATTTCATACTTGAAATCCATGATTTTGAGTCTAAAGATCTTATCCAAAAGTCTCAATCACCCTAGTCGTGTGTAGCATTTTATGTGAATAAAAACTCTGAAATTGAAAGAGGCACACCTAGACTTGTGATCAATTACAAACTCCTAAATTCTACTCTCAAATGAATCAGATATCTAATCCCTAACAAAAAACGATTTGTTACAAAAATTACATTCTGCATTCATATTTTCTAAGTTCGATATAAAATCTGGATTTTGGCAAATCCAGATTGATCCCAAAGATAGATACAAAACAGCTTTCGCAGTTTTTTTTACCAATACGAATGGAATGTTATGCCATTTGAACTAAAAAATACTACATCCAAATTTCAACGCATCATGAATGACATATTTAATGCACACTCAAAATTTTGCATTGTTTACATTAATGATGTACTTATTTTTTCACATTCTATAAATCAACATTTTAAACATCTACATGCTTTTTTTCATACTGCAAAACAAAATGATTTAATTGTTTTAAAAACAAAAATTTCTCTCTTACCTTTACAAATAAATTTCCTAATAAGATCACCGATAAAACCCAATTACAAAGGTTCTTAGGCAGTTTTAATTATGTTATAGACTACTACCTTAATAGTATTCGTCTAGCCAAACCTTTGTATGACAGATTAAAAACAAATCTTATTCCTTAGTCCGACCTTCATACCAACCTAGTCAAAGAGATTAAAAAGAAAGTTTAGATCATTCCTCTCCTCTATCTAGCCAACCAATTAGCCCCTAAGATAGTCGAGACTGATGCCTTTGACCTAGGTTATGGCGGCATTCTTAAACAAATTCACGATGACAAAAAGCATATCCTTCAATACACATCCACTCACTAGAATGACTGCCAGAAAAATTACTCTACTATAAAAAAGAAGATCCTTTCAATTGTTCCTTGTATTACAAAATTTCAAAGGGATTTACTAAATTAAAAATTTCTTTTACTTGTTGACTGCAAATTAGTAAAAAAAGTTCTACAAAAAGATGTCCAAAATCTTGCTTCAAAAGAAATTTTTGCCAGATGACAAGCTATTTTAAGCATTTTTTATTTTGATATTGTCTACATTAAAGAAGATTCAAATTCCATTACTGATTTCCTAACCCAAGAATTCCTTCAAAACAAGTCTTGATGCTTCTGAAAGCCAAGGCCAAAAACAAAGGCAAAGCCCCTCAAACCTGGCCTACAAAACCAGAAAGCCCTAAACCCTCTACAAAAATCATGTCTTAAGCCATCCTAGCTGTCAAACCAATCAAATCCTGGTATGAGGCAGTAATTAAAGAAGAAGACAATACAAAACCCCAACAAGTACAAACAGACACAATTCAACAATGGGTTGACACCATATCCAAATCACCAGAATTACTACTGGCATTATAAAAAATATCTCAACAGACCTCCGGTGATTTCATATCTCAAACAGGTAGTATTTCAAAACCACTTTCAAAACCTCAAAGAGGCATTTCTACTTCAAAACCCCTCCTTTCTTTACAACAAACTAGTTTTTCAAAAACAAAATCCAAATATATTTTCAAAACTACTTTCCAAAATATTTTAACTATGGAAGAAGGATTTTATCATGAAAACCCTTTCATTACTGCTTTAAAAATTTTCCCCTCAAACTAGTACTATAAACCTTGGAATTTAGCCAAACCATAATCCTATTATGCCACAATCCTTGAAATTACTAATTCTATCAAATTCAAACACTTTAAAATTTATTCTAGTCACACTGAACCGGCATATTCTACATGTATCATTCAAAAAGTCCTTCACCCTAAAGATTGGAGACAACACTTACATCAACATCTTTCTTTCCCCATAAACTTCCGTACAAACCCCCTGGAATTCAATACTTCCTACACGTACTAAGATTACCAACAGGTATGGTTCAATGCTTTTCTCCTACAAAATCCAAACCATAATCATTCTTGGCTTTTTTACTTCCATAATGACATGAACACTACAAACCTCCCCCTCTGGTTCCTCCAATGGTAGGACTACTATGGTTAACATGTTGACTACCTCAAAGATGATTTTTTGGTTGAAAACGGCTACCTCTATTTCAAAAATAATTTTAAACCAGCTCCTTCTAAAGGAAGTTCTCTTCTCTACTCATTTTCTGTATAAAATTTTTTGTGCCGTAGGTATGTTCATATCTCCTGCCATTTCCCTTGGAAATGATAATGAAGATGACTGTTTTGGTATTCTACCACTTATCAAGTTACATTAAAAAAAAGAGTATTTTTCCAGCTTTTTTAGGCTCATCTATTTAGAGATATATCTTTTTAACTCACCTATTTTGAGTTCTTTTTTATTTTAAGTCCCTTTGTTGTGGACTTTACTTTTATAAATATTACCTATTGCTACAAACAAACAAGTTCATTATCGGAGGCAAGAAGACATTAGATGAAAGTTCCACAAAAAACGTGGGTTTTTTTCGTTTTGTCATCACTCAATCATGGCAAACAATACCACATGGGTTCACACGGGTTCTGATGGAATCTTCAACAAGAGATTTTGGCCTCTTCCATGTCAACTCGTCTATAAAAAGGGACTTGTCAATCTTTACAAGGCAGATTATCATTTTTTCTGAGAAAATTTTATTCTCCCTTAAAACTCATACTTGTAACCTTTCTCCACTTTCCTCTATATCCAATATCTCTTGTATTAATTTACATTACAAATTTACATAAGATCCTATTTTCATTATTTATATTTTTGTTATATTTTATATCCGATAAGTATGCTCTGTGTTTAATCAAGGATCCTGACATTATTAGTCTTGCCTTGTTCTTTCGCATCAGAAATTTATTTATAATTTATATTTTTGATGTTTATTTTATATAATTTATATTTTTATAGTTTATTTCTGGTTTCGTAAAATCAGTATTTAGGCTGGAAACCTGTGACCCGATCTTTAAGATCATTCTCATGTATAACAATATCACGTACTGACTGCATTTCTTACTTTATTTTTTATGTTTATTTTATATAATTTATATTTTTATAGTTTATTTCTGATTTTATAAAATCAATATATAGGTTGGAAACCTGTGACCCGATCTTTAAGATCATTCTCAGGTATAACAATGTCACGTACTGACTACATTTCTTACTGGTATCAAAACGTGGAAAATAGATTTAGAAGTAAGATATATATATATATATATATATATATATATAGAGAGAGAGAGAGAGGGAGGGAGTATTTTTATTAAAAAAAAATGTTTTTTTCTCGTATATGATATTGATTTAATTATTAGAGAGTGTTTTTCACAAAACCTTTATCTACAAGATCATTCAAACCAGTTGATTCATTTTCACTAGGAAAATTATCAAAGTAAGCTTTCAAATGATGTTCATTTTTCTTAAAAATATTATCATTCATTGAATTCTCAATATCAAAGGCCCTATAAGGATTGCTCTATCTTGATCTTAGCTCTCTAGGGAATAAATAGAGTTAAGAGTTATAAAACAAAACGTTTTGACCAGTATCAACTTTTTGACAATTTTCACAAGTTTTGCAGAATGCATGTGTGTCCTTAAACATGATGGACCAATAAAATTTACTTTGTAAGATTTTTGCAATTTAATGACATTACTTATCTCATTGTCAGGAATGCATCTTTGAAATATTTAATCAGGATAATAATTAAATAAATTAAGGTCATCATAATAAAAGTTCTTCACTTTGTTCAAAAACTTTTCTTTATTTTGGGTACTCCAATCAACTAGCAAATCTTCTAAAACAAGAAAATTGATATTTTTATCATACCAAGGCATTGGACTAAGAGAGAGTAAGGATCTGTTAGGAAAGTAATCATTGATTGGTGTGATGTTAAATGTTGAATTTACTGTCACTTTTGATAAAAGATCCACATCAATATTTTTGGTGTGTTTTTTATCCGTGATTTCTTCCTCGGAATAAATCATTTACAAATCTTTAGATTCATCCAACTCATTTTTACTTAAAGTAGATTCAAGTTGATCATAAACTAATTCATCAATATGATATACTTCTTGTGAATCATTATCATCTCAGGTTGCTTACAAATGTTGAAAATATTCATCTTCAATGTCATGTTTCCAAATGATAGCTTCATCAGTCCATTCCTACAATTAATCAATGCGTTAGAAGTTATAAGAAACGGACGTCCTAAAATAACAGGAAATGAATTACATGCTTCAACAGGTTTTGTGTCTAAGATAACAAAATCCACAAGATAAATGAATTTATCGACTTGTACTAACACATCTTCAACTATTTCTCTAGGCACTTTTACAGATCTATCAGCAAGTAAAAGAGTTACAGAAGTTGGTTTTAACTCACTTAGATTAAGACTTTGAAAAACTGAATATGGAAGTAAATTCACATTGGCTCTAAAATCAAGTAAGACTCTTTTAATTCTATGTTCTCCAATAAAGCAAGAAATTGTAGGACAACCAAGATCTTTATATTTCAAAGCATTATTGTTCTAAAGAATAGTACTTACTTGTTCGGCTAAAAAAGCTTTATTTTTCACATTCAGTTTTCTCTTTACCATACATTGATCTTTCAAAAATTTAGCATACAAAGGAACCTGTTTAATAGCATCCGGCAAAAGTTATATTGATTCTTACATGTTTGAAAGTTTCAAAGATTTCAGAGTTGTGATTAACTTTTCTTTGTTTGGTTATGGCTTAAGGAAATGGAAGTGCTGGTAGGGAATCAATCTTTTCTTTGTAAATTTCATATTTTTCCCCTTCCCTACCCTCAAAGATTGACTCATCATCTTTCTTACAAGGTTCAAGAGTGGGTTTTTCAATAACCTTACCACTACGAAAAGTAGTGACTAATTTGACTTGATCCATGTGTTAACTTTCAGAACTACTTGTATTTGCATTGTATTGCCCCTTGAGATTTTATTGTGGTTAAGATGGAAACTTGCCTTTCTCTTGAAAACTCAGAACAGATGTCAATTTTACAAGAGTATCTTTAAAATCTGTCATATTTTGAGCAAGTTGAGCATTGATTGTCTCTTGCTTTTCAATGAATGCATGTAATGTTTTCTCATGATTTCTTCTAAAAGGTGGAGCATAAGGAGGTGCATATCCATGAAAATTTTGGAAATTATGGTGTGCTTGAAACGGTGGCTGTGAAGTTTGTACATTGTTATTATCACTCTTCCAACTGAAATTTGGGTGATTTCTCCAACTAGGATTATAAGTTTGTGAGTATAGGTTGTTTAAGCATGGACTTATTCATGGAGACATTCCTTAAAAGAAGGCAAGGTTGGACAGTTACTAGTTAAGTGTTCATTTGTTTCACATGTTTAACATACAATGTTTCCAACATATTTTAATTAACTACTCCTTTTCAATTCTAATGCCTTGACTTTTCTAGTTAAAGATGCAAACTTAGCTTATAGGTCATGATCTTTTCCAAGGTTATGCATATCTCCGCTAGATATATGAGGTTGAGTTTTACTCGGTGCCTCATAAGTACCCGCGGTGTCCTAATTTTAAGCATTTTCATCTAACAAGTCTAAGTACTTCATTACTTCATCAAGGTCTTTATCTTCAAAAGTTTTATTGCACATCAATTCAACCATTTGCCTATCTCTAGGTGTTAACCCTTCATAAAAATACGAAACCAATCTTCATGTTTCAAAACCATGATGAGGGCAAGTATTAAGTAAATCTCAATACCTATCCCAATATTGGTAAAATATTTCTCCTGATTTTTTAGTGAAAGTAGTGATTTGCCTTTTGAAAGAATTTGTTCTATGAGATGGGAAAATTTTCTTTAAATTTTGAATCATTATGTGTTACAAACCTCCTCAAATTCCTTTAAATGCAAGTATGGATTTTCCAATTCTAAGCCATGAAAAGAAGGTAAAAGTTGAATAATATCTGGCTTAAAATTAAAATGAGATGCATTAAGAGGAAAAACTATGTATGATGGTATACTTGTTCTTGTAGGATTCATGTGTTCTCTAGGTGTTCTAACACGGTTATTCCTATTATTCTCATTATGAAGTGATTAGTTATATTCTTCGGCCATATTTTTTGAAAATAATAAGGATACCCTATAAACTTTACCATTTGATGTACGTGGCCACACTCGCATGCACATGTAGGAATAAAATAAAAGAAAAAAGAAAATAAAAGAAGAAGAAATAAGAGAAAAGAAACAAAATTATATACAAGAAAAATGAAAAGAGAAAATAAAATAAATACTATAATTTGTACAAGAACTTACCTCCCCGGCAACGGCGCTAAGAACTTGACACGACTAAAAGATTGATGTCTTCTTCCAAGTGCAGGAGTGTCGAAGTAATAAATAACCCAGCAAGACCGAGGTTAAACCACAAGAAGGTTAAATGTATAAATTATAGATGATGATAATAACAATAACAATAACAACAATAATAATAATAACAATAATAGTAGTAGTAGTGGTAATAGTAGTACTAATAATAATAATAATGATAAAGAGAAGAAGAAGAAGATGATGATGAGAACTTCGATATGGAATATTAATGTAAGGATTAAACAATGAAAATAACAAATGTCAAGGTTAAAGGTTCCACAAATGGTATGCCAAACAAGTATAGTATAAACTCTTATTATTTAATTGGAAATCACATACAAAGGAGGTTCTAATCTGATTATAGATTGTTAATATAGTTACATTAGTCATCTTATTCGATTAATGCTAATACATGTAAATCTCTTCAAGCATTCATGATTATAACTTATGTTAAAAATAAATCAAGTTCCTTTCATAGCTCAAGTGTCAGTTATACTATAAAGTATGGGCTATCAAGTGCCAAGCATTTGTTGTACCAAGTGTTATACACCATAAATCAAGATTAGTCATTTAACAAGCAAAGTATTAATAAGTGAACAAGATAACAAATACAAAACATGTTAGTATCAAACATTAAAGTCCGTATTAAGTTTACATTATACTTATTCTTACACCATTAGTGTAACCTTTTCATCTTGACATAATAAACTTAGCTAGATATAATGAAAGAAAGAAAAATAAAATAAAATAAAATAAAAACATAGATAAGATAAAAGTTAACTAAGTAAATGAAAGAAAATGAAAGGTATAAACTTTATATTAATGAAAGCAAAGCATAAAAATTATAAAAAATACAAAAAGAGAAACCAAGAGCATGATCTTGGTCTGGAAACCAAGATGCCTAAATGCATGGCAAATGCCTCCTTTTATAGGCTAAAATTAGGAGCTATTAATTTGATGACTAATTGATGAATAAGTGACCAATTCTTGACTTGGTGACAATCTTTATCTTTTCTTGTCTGTCCAAAACATCATTGATAACGTTAAAATTAGAACCACTTGAAACATAAAAGTTGTAGGAAATTGTCTCAACTTTCTTGTGTAACAAATTCAGGTTATTTGAACTTCTAGAACTCCAGATATGGGTCAAATACTGAACACTATTTGGGCTTAAAGACAGATTCAGACTTCTTTATTATTGCTATAATTTGAACTTGAAAATGACCTTTTTAAATCTTGGGCTCCATGTGAAAGTTGTAGACCTCTGTCTTATCTCTCAATCCATATAAAATAAACCTAAGGCTGAGATCTATAGCTCCAAATATGACCCAATTATCAAACCATGTTCCGGTTTGGATTGCACTAGCATATCTTTTCTAAGTTTGGTCATCTCTTTGTCCTTTCAATTTCAATTCTTAAATTCATCAATCAATCCTTTTATTTATATGATAGGTCTACATTTAAAATAAACATTTACCATAAATTAAAGGAATCTTATATTTTTAGATATATTATTATAAAACATATTTTAGTTAAGGAGTTATTAATACTTCAAGTGCAAAATGATGACATAAAACTTTGATAAAAAAATGTATTTTTAAGTACTAATCAAAGGCCACACTAAAATCCACCTACATTCCTCTTAAGAGATTGAAAAAGTATAGGTTAAACATTTCTAAGAAAATATTATCTCCTATCATCCTAGTTAAAGTTATTGAACCCTTGAAACATTCTTGGAACTCCTCAAAAGAGTTTTTTAAAGCCTTTAACTTTATCAAAGAATGTTGGGTTTCTTCCCTAGCAGTAGCAAACTCAATTTATATGACAATAATCTTACCTCACATACTAATTTGGAAGGCCCAACTTCAAAGAACTCCTCAAAAGATTTTTTTTAAAGCCTTCAACTTTATATGAGAATGTTGGGTTTCTTTCCTGGTAATAGTAAACTCAATTTGTATGGTAGCAATCTTACCCTTCAGCCTAACTTGAAAGGCCTTAACTTTAAGGAGCTCTTACTTAAAAGGAACCACCTGGTTATAGAAGGCCTTAAGTGCTTTTTCCTTGGAACTTAACTCAAGAGCAAAGTCTTGTGCTCTATCCTTTAGCGTGGTATAGGTCACCTCAATGCTTAACAACTTGGCCTTCTTAATGACTTTTTCCCTTTACAGTTTTTCAAAAGCAGATTGATTTTTCCTGTTCGTAATTGTGACCACCCTCATATAACCCTTTTTAGTCCACCCAGCATACTTGAGAATGGGCGCAAATCATAAAGGCCTACTAGTAGTAAATGTTAAAAGAGGTCATCATCAAACCAAAGCAAAAAACAAACAAGGGTTTTTTTTTCCTTACATTAAAAGCCATATGGCTAGTTAAAGTCAAAAGGCAACAAAATCTTTCATTAAACATTGCAAAGATATTCGATTGAATGGTGAGGAACCTCTTTAATGTTCTCACCACTTTAAGGCTAGCCTCTTCGAGGCCCATTTTCCCTTTAACCATAACCTTTATGAATTGCCTATTCTTATTCATCAGGGTTGGAAAATTGAATGGATTGCAACCTAAAGCCAAGATAGAGAAAATATCCTTGAACTTCTTAGTGTCAGCTTCAATGGATGTCTTAGCTATAGTTTCCTCAACTAGTAATGCAGGAAGTTAAGACAAGGGGAACACCATTGCAAGAGCCTATATTAGTAGGACTAGAGCACATGTTTCTATCAAAGTAAATATTTTTCTACTTCTCAAAGAGGATGGCTGCATCCATAATCACTACAGAGGGAGTTAAGTTTACTTCTTCCATAGATAAGGGAAGATCATGACCTCTAGCTTTAGAAGGGTTATAGCCCTCACTATTATCTCCATAAAGGTAGGGCCTTTAAAAACAAGTTCCTCGATAAGGATGGAGAAGTCTCCCCTCTTATCTTTACCTTTGCCTTTACTAGTGACACGAGACAAAGACCTTTCAGACAAGATTTTTATAAGAGGATTCCATTACACATCTCGTTCTCCTTCAGTTATCAACCCTATAAGGGAAAAAAAGTTATATTTTGAAATAAGGTGAAAATAAAGGGAAATAAAAAAAGGCCTTTATACCTTGTTAAATGGCCTGGTAAAATTTCTTAGCCATTTTATCGACTTCATAGTTATTATGGGTCGAATCCAATATGGCATAATTCTTCTCCTTATCTGAACTTAAACAATGCTTGTTGTTTACTTCATGGAGGGACCGTCGAGTAGTAGGAACAATCCTAAATTGACTGCAATCCATTTTAGCGATTGATCATCCCAATATATCTTATGACAAGTTATTCCCCCTTAATTTCTTTAAAGATGTTAGCTTCTTAGTCAATGTATTCTATATAGGACCATTACTCTTGTTAGCAAAGGTGAAGAACCGTTGCACATTATTTCCATTATCAATTTCAGTGACCAATTGGTGAAAACTCTTGAAAACATTTACTGAGGGCTCGAGTCCAACCATTTTATAGGATTTTTTTAGGACACTATTGTTTATCTATTAGGATGCAGTTCGCCTAGAATATATTGCTAGTAATTAAACAAATCCCTTACAAATCCTTAAAAAGGAAAGGAATATCTCATCGCATGCATGCATATAGGGGCAAAAATTTCAAAATAACCCAAAGAGGTGTCCAAGGTCAGTTGGTTGATGTGCTTATCAAAGTGAGGCATTTAGGCTATATACTTACAAAGTTGGTAACGGGTCATGAATTTTATGTCCGCAACATATACATTGCTCAAGATATCATTTTTATGAGTTTAAGGCAACCTCCCTCTATCCTGAAAGTCTCTAGAATGGGTAAAAGATGGACTCCTACAAAGGGATCTTCTCTTCTTCCCACCAGATAAAGCCGCTAGTATGGCACTTGCTCTCACCCTTGGTCTTAATTTGAGGGACCAGTATCCATTATCCCTTCTTTCAGGTTCTGGTTGAAACCGTAACTCCTTATCAAGGGATGGAGCGCTTCTCTTTTTAAAAACAAATCTGATGTTTCTAGTGTCCATTTTTTTATAAGTGAAATAAAGATAGGGAAAAGGTTCTAATGAAAAAGATGTCTAAAATAGTTTTTCTCCTTTTGAGTCAAGAATAAAGGTGGCAAAGATAATTTAAGGTATTGCTATAGGTTCAGTTTTTTAAAAAATACAAAGAATAAAAGTAAAAAAAAGAGCCACAAGTAAGAACAACTAAGGTTATAAAGAAAAAAAAATCTTTTTACTCTCATCAGATGAACGGCTTTTAATAACATCATATCTCCAGAAGTTCATGTAATTATTATATTCAATGCAAGCCATTGTTTTGTTTCCTAAAAGACACCTTTTCCTGTTAAAGATAAGCCACCTAGTCTTGAAAATCATAACAATCTTGTATAGGACACACAAAAGACACACAAAGCATGATATTTTTAAAATATCTACGTATAATACATAAAGATTTAGGGGGTTATTAATGGATTAATATTTTTTGTCTTTCCCAAGTCCTCCATTTAAAAAAAAAAAGTTTAAGGTAATATTCGTTTTACTCCCATCATTGAATGAATGACTTTTCATATCATAATATATCTCCAGAAGTTCATATAATTAATGAATTCAATACAAGCTATTATTTTGTTTTCTAAGAGACACCATCTCTTGATAAAAATAAGTCACCTAGTCTTAAAGATCCCAACAATCTTGTATAGGATATGCAAAAAATTTTGAAGAAGATAAAACGACTCTCATTTATTGCTAACATGATATTTTCAAAATATATGAATATAATACATAAAGATTTAGGAGATTATTAATGGATTAATATTTTTTTGTTTTTTCCAAGTCCATTCTGAAAAAATAAACAAAGTTTAGGGTAATAACTCATTATCGATGGACTCAGCCAAGCATGAGCCCAAATATATATAGGTTTAGTGAATCGCAAAACCTACTATCTTTAAGCTTAGTCAAACACTAAGCTCAAACTTATATAAGTATAGTGAATTTTCAAACCCATAATACTTTAATAAGTTATAAGTATTTGATCTTAACAAGACAAACATATTTGGTTGATATATGAACATTTTTCATTCCCATAAAGAAAGGGACCTCAACAAAGGAACCACTATAACCTCTATAAGATAGGTTTGATTTTTCTTTACTGTGAATGACATATATTTATTTATAGGGTTTTCTTCTAAAAAAATAACTTTTTTTCTCATATGATATTGATTTAATCATTAGAGAGTTCCCAGACTCCAAAAAAAGGATCTTTTGCAGGTATTAGGCATAATCCATCATTCATTTCGTCAAGAAAAGATAAATTAAATTGCTAGAATCAAGATATTAATAATCTTATCTTATACCTTGGCTTGGCTTTCAAGGCCATATGATAAAATCAAACTTTATCACATATAATTTAATTAGATTTATTAATGTTCAATTGATAAAGGAAAGAAATTTGAGTTTTTAGATTAATTATGTTGTTTTGAAGGTTGACAACGAGTTTGCGAAAGCTTTAATTATTATTTTTTTTGGTATTTAGAGATGAAAATAATATGAAAATTACTTGGGTTTTGATTTTCCAATCACCAATGATGCTAAAAATGACACATTATTTTTCTAAACAAATGAGAAAACAACATGTATTTAGCTATTTTATTTTAAAGATATGCATGACATTAGCCTTCCATGCTTAGATATGCTTGATCTCAATGTTATTAGTTCTTTATCTTTTTTAATTTTTTTTAATTTTATTTAATTATAAAGCAAAATTATTTTTAAATAAAATAATTACAATGATATTTTAATTTTTAAATAATATTAGAGCTTTTAATGGAATTATTACCAATTATCTAATATGTAAAACTTTTTCAAAAAAATCTCTTATAAATATTTAATAAGAATAAAATATCTATTTTATTATTTTATAGTTATATAAATTAATAATTTTTAGAGAATATAATTTGAATCACATCAATTTATTTTTGATATTTGTGTAATTCCTTCGACATCATTGACAAATTTCATAAAAATAATTTAACTTCCATGACGATGAAGATCTTCTTATAAGTAAAATAAGTTATATACATACATCATATTTTTATTTTACAATAAAAAAACTCAATTAAAATAACATTATCAGCAAATGATGACGATAGCATGTCCCTAAGCTTTTGATCAAGTCAAATGTTTGTAATACTTTATTAGCTAAAGTTACCACTCTTTTATCATTAAAAACAATAATAAAAAGCACAGCGAAGTTCAAGGTGTTGTTTGGAATGGTTTAAACAGTGTTTTTACAAAGATTTAATTTAATTTATTTAAATTTAATTTTTTATTATTTTAATGTTTTGACATTTAAGATAAATAAATTAAAATTAAAATATAAACCAAAAAAATAGAGAGGGACCAAATTGAAACATTCCCAATAGATGGAAGTCATTTGCAGTTTTCCATAGATAGTAGATTCACATTCAAAAACCATTTACAATTACACTAACGCCCCCAATCAAATGACAAAAATCCCATCCAGTGCCATCTTTGACATTGATAACGATATAGCCTCTGCCTCCCTCCCCAGCGAAGCCACCCCGCTTGCTTTCTTCAACCCCATGCCAAACCAGCAAGAACACCCCAAATCTCAAAGAAACATCATCTCTCTCATGGCAGAAACATCATCGACAAATTCTATCAAAATTGGAACTAAAATGTTCTCAACCCAATTTGTACTTATTTTCTCTCTCTTTCTATCCCTTCCTATCCTTTTCCTTTTAGCCCCGAGAATCTTCCCTTCTCATAACCCCTCCATCCCTATCTCCCCTTCTGATGAACTTGACGACTTTGTTCTTTTCCGCAAAGCCATCGCCTCCGCATCCGCCTCCGCCTCTGCCGCCCACTACCCCTCAGCCCATTCCCATCTAACCTCCAAATCTAAAAAACTCAAAATCGCCTTCCTTTTCTTGACCAACACCGATCTCTTCTTCGCCCCTTTATGGGAACAATTCTTCAAATCCGCTGACAAAAACCTCTTCAACATTTACGTCCACGCCGATCCCCACTCCAATGTTACAAAACCCACAGGGATTTTCTTCTCCCAATTCATTACTGATGCCAAGCGCACTTATCGCGCCTCCCCCACCCTGATCTCTGCCACCCGACGCCTCCTAGCCAAGGCCATCCTTGACGACCCCACCAATACCTTCTTCGCCGTCCTCTCCCAGTACTGCATCCCTCTCCATTCCTTCAAATACGTCTACAATTCGCTAATCATTTCCAAGTCTTTCGATTTGTCTTCCCCCGAGTCAGACCCCGAATCGACTCAGTACAATATGAAAATCCAGTACAAGAGTTTCATCGAGATTATATCGAAGGATCGGCGGTTATGGAAAAGATACGTGGCTAGAGGGAAGTATGCGATGATGCCAGAGGTGCCCTTTGAGAAATTCCGTGCTGGGTCTCAGTTTTTTGTTCTCACGCGCCGACACGCGCTCATGGTGATTGAAGATCGGAGGCTGTGGAATAAGTTCAAGCTGCCTTGTTATCGAGAAGATGAATGTTACCCGGAAGAACATTATTTTCCTACGCTGCTGTCAATGCAGGATCCAGATGGTTGTACTAAGTATACGTTGACAAAGGTTAATTGGACTGGAACTAGGAATGGACATCCTTATACTTACAAGGCTGCTGAGATTTCTCCGGTTCTGATTCAAGAGCTTAGGCAATCAAATTATTCGAGTTCGTATTTGTTTGCCAGGAAATTTGAGCCCATTTGTTTAAACCCTTTGATGAAAATTGCTGATAAAGTCATTTTCCGGGACTAATGATGTGGTAAGTTTCTAGTTTCAGCTTATTTTTGTTTTGTTTTTGTTGTGTTTGAGTTTGTCAGCTGAGTTGACGTAGTGAGTTCGAATATGATGTTAGGATAGGTACTGGGATGGTTTGGCTTGATCTAACCTAGAAAAGCTGCTTATTAGTCGTTGGTGTTTGGCTAGAAGTCAGCCAAGATGGAAGCTTTTCTTTGATACATTTACGAAGATTGGTTTAGAATTTTAGAGGGTTAGATTTTTCTCTGGAATAAGTCTTTGCCTCCCAACTTGGTCATCATGTCATTATCATGCACAATTCAACCCACATTTAGTTAATTTCACCCCTATCAACAATTGTTTATTTTGTATGATCTTGGGATAAAATTTGTTCAAGATGGAAATTTTCGGCATCGAAAGTGTTTATTGAAAGTGTTTTCCGTCTTAAAAAATACCAAATTGATGTTGCTTTAGATGATTTTTTATGGTTTTGAAATGAATTCTAACCTGGGTGGGCCTAAACCTTAATTCTTTACCATCGCTTTCTCTGGCATGGTACTTCATTGATTATTGCTGATGTAATTGAGCGCAAGATAGTGGGATATTCCTTGGTGTGATGAATTAAGCAGCAAGTCATGTGATTTGTGACAGAACAGCATATCCCTGCTTTGAGGGAATATTTTTTAGCTAAATTTAGGTTTCTTTGTCTTGAAGTCTTTAGTTATGGCAAATATCAATCATTTTATCGAGATTATACAAGCTCTATTGTTAACTAATGTTTTTCAGTGCTAATGATCGTATCGACCAAATTGTATTAGACTGTGCCTCGAATTTATGCCTGTGGTGCTTTTGACCCTATAACATAGAACAAAATCATATATGCAGCTTAGCTAGAAGTTTGCTTGCTTTGTTTTGTAACCTTTTTAAGCTGCCAAACTCGTTCTGCTTCGTTTGTTATTATTTGGTGTCTGATTATTTTCATGTGTGTGTGTGTGTGTGTGTTCATGAGTCGCCACTGAAGCTGACTCATTCATGCCATTTTACAGGTGAATAAAAGAGTTTCGAAGATATGAAGAAGTGTAAGGCATTGTTGGAGCAACTAATGTTGTGGGAGATGGTTTTGAAGAGGTGTAAAGTGCTCTCAAATCCTTAAAATTTAACCCAAAAAAATGGCAGCTCGGAGAGGGCCATTGGAAACATTGAAAGGGATATAGAAAGGTACTTCTAGTGGGAGGAAAGCAAACGAAACTACTTCTGCTAAATGTATCTTCAAAAGTCGAGAATTGGAGTTTTTGTCATCTTGTTGTGTGTGTTCTGTACATAGTTGAATGTACTTTAGGACAAAAGGAGGGAGGGTAGAAAAGGCTGTAAGGAATGCCGCAAGGCAAAGCAATGTAAGGGGGACAGTGATGGGCTCAGATTTAAGAATCTAGCCAAAATCAAACCCCCTTCCTCCCCTCTTATTCAAATTTTGATGTTTTATTTATTCATTTCTGGGCAAATTCTTAGTTTATATCATAAATTGCGGATCCAATCTCTTCCTAATAGTATTCTTTTTATTCTCTTCCATTACTGTGGTGTCCGTGTGTGATGAAGGATCTGGTTGCAGTGGTATTAGTTAGACATGTTGCCTGTTATTTTGACGAGGCTTGGTTAATGTTCCGGGATTAAAAAAGAAGACAAGTTTTTCTGGTACTATCTTATGTTTATATATCTAATATTTATTTTTTCTATCCCAAAATAATAATCAAATGTTATCTTTAAAATTATTTTAGAAATAAATTTATTCTTTTTTTAACTAAATATGTGTATATGTTTGATAAAAAAAATTATTTTTTTGATATCAGCCTCTAAATTCATGTTTTTTTCTGTCTATCCTTATGCTAGCTAAACATATATATAAAAAAAAAAAAGTTTTATTATTTATTAAAGCTTTTTAGGAGCTGTTACCGACAATTCGATACATGGTTGGTAGTGAGTAGATGGGTGCTGGCTAACCACCGAAGCCTGTGATCGCCGCCGAGGCACAAGATTTCTCGAAATTGTTTCATTTGGTACCACGGTGTCCTCCTTTAGCCTTAAAAGCTGCTTCGATTATTTTGTCTTCTATTGAAATATTAAAATAACCTTTTTTTTTCTTTTTTCTTAATTTATTAGTATTGAGTACTAACTCTGACACTCCAGGGGCGTCACCCAGATCCTCTCATGTTCTTTTCTTGATGAACTCTCTATGTTGCTTGAAAATAAACCGAGAGGGCTTGGGAAATGTAAAAAACTTTTATTTAGAAATGAATAAAAATAATATTTTTTTATTTTTTAAAAATTATTTTTAGTATTAATATATTAAAATAATTTAAAAATATTAATTTGAAGCAAATAAAAAATTAAAATTTTAAAAAAACTTTTAGAATATAAAAACAAACAAATCTCTTTTGATTTAGGGCTGTGTTTGCACTAAAATCTAAAAAAAAATGAATTTTTTGATTTAAAATTATTTTTTATTATGTTAATATTAAAAATATTTTTTAAAAAAATATATCATTTTAAATAAAAAATACATTAAAAAAAATAGTCAACACACTTTTAATTACCCTGGAAACCGTAATATAATAAATTCAAGTTGATACTATTGCTCGAAAAACTCCACCTTATATGTCAAGCTTTAACAGCCCTTCAAAGGACAGTGGCAGATCGAATAATATAATAATTTAAGCTTCAAGGAGTTATTTCGGCAATTAAGTCCGTCGGCCGTTTAAGATCTCACATTTTCCAAGAGCAAATGCCAACTTTCTTCTTCTATTTCAAAATCTTAATAAAAATAAAACTAAAATTTATATATATATATATTTTTAACCTCCTTTTTTCAGACTACAACCATGCAAACTAACACAACACTACCAAGGAAACATAGGCTTATGGGTATGGTAGCATCTCCTCCTTCCTAGAAACCAGTTCGAGAATAATTTTTGTTATAAAAAAATAAAAATAAATGGTGATTGATGGATATGGAAGTAAAGAAAGGCTGCCATGCTCTGCCTCCGTCCTAACGTCTGAACATTCACACTGCTTTGGTGGCCTTGATTTTGGCCCTAAAGCCACCGAGTTTGAATTGATTGTTAAGACAGAGGGACCTTTTTTGACTTAATAATTAAAATATTATTGTTGTCTTCTGGTCTGTCTCTCTATGGCCTTGAGATGCTTCACTTGCTCAACAAAATCAAGGACAGTTCTTGGATCTTACCATTGTCATCAACTATAATAATGCACCTTCGTTATTTCATGGAAACGGACCCTTTCCCTCTCGTGGGTCCTATCGCGGGCCACCAGACTAGAGTCGTTCGAACTTGTGGCTGTCCTTTTCAACACACAATGATATGGTGGGTCATCAGGCTGTGGACTTGTTCACGAAACAAACATTGAAAATTCTGTGGTATGCATGCCCAGAAAATTTGGGGGCGCCTAAATTGTCTGGCTTTTAAAGGAAAAGTGACTGAGAGATCCACAATGGCATCCTGGTGGATTATTACTTGCTCGCTGTGGAATTGTTTTGTATGAGCAGGCTGTGCTTTGCTAACAGCGAGTACCCTGTAACTTGGTAGTGACAAATAAACGAGGCCAAAAGACAGTTAACCGAGACTTGTTTCATACCATAACAGAAACAGTGCTGGAGAATTTCTTCCATTTAAGCGCATGATTTGCAGTCTCAAGTTCCATTGCCTTCTCTATGTGAGAAGGAAATCAGCTCCGTGGTTAACAAGAATTCTATAGAGATGCTTTTGATTTCTACTCTTCATTCTTTCTTGTGGTCTGTTCTGACCAAACTTTAACTTCAGCAGGAAAAGAAAGCAGCAGATGTTTCCTACAATTACTTTTTGGTTTCGCAACTTGCAAGATTACAAGATTGCTTGGAAGTGTAGGTGGACAAAACTTCCTGATATTCGCAACTGAGAACAGGAAGCAGTTTCCTTTTTAGCAGCCGGAAAATGCAATATTCCTTCTCATTCCAAGTTCCACAGCTAACTTTCCTCAATTATCATCATCTAAACCTTCTGGAAGGCCATGAAAAGCCGACCATTGGGCTTATGGAATTTATGAGATGAGATTGCTGATGCCAAAGTAAACAGTTCTTTGTTGGAAATCATTGATGGCATGGTTAACCATAAAATGACCAATCGGAGACTTGAAACGAAGGCCGTATCCAAGCCCAACTCCGGATCCCGGTTTGCCCTGCCTCATTGCTGGATTTCCTGAAACTCCAAAATTGAACTGTATCATGAGGCCATTAACAACACCACCACCAATAAAAAAAAAAAAAGATGGGGTGCTAGCAAAGAAGAAATAGGAGGAAAAAAATAAAAGACTTTAGAGTTCTGAAGGCCAAAAGTGCAAAGTTCACAATGATTAAGAAAATAACATGAAGCAGCGGTACTTGCCACACACAGGGTTGTGGAACATGGTGGAGTGAAAACACTGAGCAATTGCAGACAAGGTCAAATGAGGGGTGCTCAAACAGATCCATTGATGTAGGATCAACATAGACAAGATAACTTAATCAGGTTAGCAAAAGAAAGGGAAAGCAGTATACTGTATACAACTAATAATTAATAAACACCAAGGCTTCATCCTTGCTAGTGAAAGAAAGGACTAAATCCGTGCGTTCATTCTCATCCAATTACAAACCAGACTCCTGTTTAAATTCCTCTATGCACATGTTTATGTCCTGGGAACTCTATAAAAAGTTGTTCTCTTGTTGCTCCTTGAACTGAGCCCCTTATGCGACTAGGAACAAAATGCAGGTTCTTTTGAATCTCTAAAACATTGTAACCGAACACTTTCGCTTTTCTTTGCAATTTGTTATATGGAGAAGCAGGGTGTCCCTAGTCCTCGGCAACAAAAATACTATTGGACCTCGCAACAGAAAAGTTCAACTGAAAATGACTAGAAAAACTGAGTAGAGCACAATTCCCAAGCAAGTGAAAGAAGTCAACTTACCAGGTACAAGACGAGCAGATCTCAAATCGGTTCCACAGTCCAAGAAAAAAGCACCGTCTAACATCTTATTCTGGGTACAGTAAGAAATGCATTGAAAGTAAGTTGACATGCATCAGTTCATCAAAACTCAGTTACAGTAGAAAAAATAGTCAGAAGGCAAAATAGCATAATGGAAGTGCAGCTCCAGCAGAATTTTGCAGTAAATTTTAAGAATTACTAGTGCGATGACGTTAACCCACACCTTCTAACAACATGTCTAAGTTCCACCAATATGCTAGTGTTGCTAGGCTCGAAATATCTAATATATCAGGAGAGGACATGAACAGATGATATGGAAATAAGGAAATGACATACGGCATGCAATGATCCTTTCTGACCGCCAATCTCATGGTAGAAAGAAAAGTAAAAGCTGGTTGATTATTTTAAGTCTAGAGGTGTCTTAGGATTGCATCACCTAGAGACAACCCATAAAAGAATATACATATTGCCATAGCATTACCAGATCTCCAACAAGTGCTGTGCAAGTTGAGTGGTCATATAATTGGACCCTTCATGTCCCTGAACCGAAGATTAACTTCATCTTTGACAGTGATACAAACCTAAAGGACTTATTACATCTTGCGTACTCCCTTTACCACAGTTCCAAATACCTTGATTTTGCAGATGAAACTCAGAAAACCCAGTTGACCATACTGTAAGCTTTCATCTAACCGAATTAACGACCATGGTAAAGATTGTGTTGCAACATAGCAATGAGTGCCAACAGCATCTAAAATGCATCTATATCAAATAGTAGGTGTGTTGGAGAATCTAATTTATCTAGAGATGACTCGAGCAATAGCTCAATTGAAGATGACCATAACACCAATTTCCAAGATTCAAAACATAGAGATTTCTCATTTTTTCTTTGAGGGTTAGTAATAATTTTTAATTCTACTTCTGCTGCAAATGCAATCCTCTAAGAAACTCTTACGATCAAGAGGAAAAAAGATCACACACTCCAGAATCTTGTTTCTTCTCCACCAGCAAAGAGCATTTCTTTTCTCTTGCAAGAAACGACCACCTATTTTTGGAGCCAAAGATTCAAAACTAGGAAATTGTGGTCTACACAGTCCAATCTAATTAACATGACCTTGCTCAGCAAAATACAGATTATTTAACCTCATCAACATGCTGCCAGCACTACAAAAAATTTTATCATGCATTTCAAAACAAACCTTGAAAGAGAGAGGTGGGGAGGAGGGTTTTAGAGACAAAACCAAGTGGACAGGTGACGCAGCCATGGGAAATGACCATTTCTCACTACTCCTTAGTTAAACCTCAGCTAGGTTTTTTGTGTTTTAGCTACCCAACTACATGTGGTATTAGGTGGCACCGCATATTGTCTCCTAAATTGTCAACTTTTCAATGTTTTCCTAAACAACCTACAATCACATGGCAAGACAAACTACTGTATTTATGAATTATGAAGAAATATTAGGGGAATCAGATAGAGTAATCAATTTCATTGCTTCTCCTCTTCTACATTCAACATCCAACACAAAGAAACACACAACATAGCACCAAACCTGATATCTTTTAAGGAAACAATAGTTCCTTCCATAAAAATGAAACCTGGATATAAAATGGTCTTTTTTATTATTAAATTGTTGAAAGTATTCTGATCAGTCCAGGTGCTGCTGCAACATAAGTATTTAGAGCCAAATGGGTCTCTTCCTTAAGATTTCTGTGAAGAATTAATGAACTGTAAATTGCAGCAGCATGAACCAGAACGATGTGTGTCATATAATGATATGCTGTCCTCAAAGTATGATGAAAGCATTACATACCAAAGGAAATGTCAATTCACTATTTGCAACTAGACATGATCTCCCGGATCCAACAGCACCCTCACCATATCCTCGTACACTACCAAGCCCTCCAATTGCAAATGCTTGGTAAGGAGCCATGTCCCCTACAATGGAACCACCTGCCAGGCTGTCAGAAGAAAACAGTAAGGGTCATGCAAAGGAGAAAGAATGAGAAGCATGACTGTCTATTTTCCTCCAACAACCAAGATGCTCGAGAGGATAGCAAGAATTGCAGCATGCTTCCAGTGAAAAGAGCTGAATAACAAGCATAGCCAATGCTCCATCTCGTTTCAAGCATTATTTTACTAAATTTCAGATTAAGATTCTGTATACACTCTATAAACCATGATATCATTTCCTTTTGTTATATCCAGCATATCACTAGTTCCTAGAACCATGACCTTTATGCTAGTGTGACCCTTGAAAAGACTTGTTATTTACATCTTGCTTCCCAGTTCCCCTTGTTTTCATGGTCTTCCCACTTTTTTGGACCCCTATGTCACCACTTGATCTAACAAGTAACAACCACGGAACACCTACTCAAGACAACATAGAAAACCTGCTCACCTTGCCAATAAAAATGCTGGTCCAAGTTTGACTCCTTTTGTTGCAATAAACTTGAACTTGTTAAAGATTAGCCACTTTGATAGAATAGGAATCCCTTGTTCAATTTGCATTCTAAACTGGATATAAGAAAACTCATAGTTAGTGAAAAATCAGCACAACTGGCATGCAAGGTTTATGTATCAAGACTGAGATTGGAACTATTGCATGAGAGAACTGCAGCTCAACCTCACCCTCAACCTCAACGAATATGAATATGTCTACACAATTTATATACCAGCAAGAAAAGATGGTTTACCCGATAAAAACTGTGATCATTTGCTTTTGCATATTGAGACTCTTGCTTCAAAACTACCATGTTGTCATGGGGACTGCCACTGTATTACAAGCATTTTACTGGCCAATTAGGAAGCTACATGCTAGAAAACACTTGAAAATTGAAATAATAGAAGTGCAGGCTACCTGCGTGTCAATGGGAACTCATCAATGTCCCTGGTTATAGAGCGCCAACTATCGTTCACTATTTGTACACGCTGCACAACTTAAAACATTTATGTTTCTTAATAAATCAACCATAGATGACAAGAAAAAAACTATGCAGCTGAAATTAACAATACAACTATAGGTGCTTATTAAGCATGACCAGAACCTCAAATTTGATACTGGTGGTGCTGCTCCAATCAGAAGTTGCAGGCTCATTTCTATCCAAACCAACAGATATTCGAGACAAATTTACACCTCCACTCCCAGAACGAGAGAAATTGTCAATTGGTGTACCGTGGACCCCAATTTCAGGTGAAAAGGAATGCTGGGCCAAATAATTCACAAATCAATAAAAAAAACATGTGAATTGGGAGAAAGGAAAATATCAATCCTTTTCGTTTAAAATCCCAGTGGGGTGTTTTCTCTGAAAAACCCATTTTTTTTAGATTTTCTGTACCAAATAAAATAAATGGAATTAAAAGGTTCTTTAAAACCCAATTTCTAAATTTTCCATATGCAAAACAAAATAATAACCAAAGATTGATCATAGCTTATAGCAACTGACCTGAATAACAAAACATTTTTGAGAAAGCCACTCAGGTCTTGGCCTTCTAAAAGCTATTATGACATTTGAATCATAGAGCCCCTTATCCCATGACACATCAAGCTTCTCACTTCCACCAAATAAATTGGGGTGTTTGATGCAAAGACTGCAAAAAGCCAATTGAATTGATTGTCAAACAAGTACCCCAATTTACTATTACTTTTTTGCAAACAGGCACGAATGTTCATCTTGTTTTGCTTTTCTCTGGTTTGCAAACATGGCTAAAGAACAAAGCCTCGCACTTCTTGAATTCAATCACATAAAAAGATTGTAAGACTTAAGAATATTTCCTTCTATTTTCCTCCCATTTTCTCAGACAAAGAAAATTCCCACAAGAAGAAGAAAAATTTAAGAGGATAAGCCATAAAAATAAAAGCTAGGTACCCAATAAATGAAATGGCTAACATCATAAAGAAAAAGGAAAAGACCCACCTCCCAGTTATCAGAGAAAGAGGACTTCCAGTGCTCCTGCAGTTTTACATAAATAGAATCGCTGACTGTGGGTGAGTGAGAGAGAGATGTGGATTACTAGTAATTACTTATTTAATTAAATTAATTAATATATAGACAAAATCAAGAACCTGAGAGGAGGAGGCCTCAAAGCAGCACATAGCTTGTGAGTGAAATCAACATTCGCATCAATCTTGGCTGTAACATGTCAACGTTTCAAGAACAACTAAAACAGGTAAACAACAGAAAATTCCTAAAAAGAAAGAGAGAAGACAGTGGCCAAGAAATATATAAAGCAAAAGACGATACTGACCTTTTCCAGCATGGACGCTCTTTTGAGCTCCCATGTGTATTATCTACTGAAGAAGCATCAAAACGTTAATGAATGATGATGATGGAGGTATAGTAAGCAATGCAGCAAACAAAGGAGAAGAAAGGAATAATGCAAAGGAGAGAGAGACGAGACAAAGATTTTTGCATGTATAGAATGTTTTAGTCTCAAGTTTGCTATCCCCGTGTTTTTGCTTGCCTGCCTGCTGCTTTTCAGGGGGGATGGATAATATCCGAACCCAAAATAACCATCAAGCCCGACTTGGAACCGATTAGGTATGGGTTTTCATACCAAACCCAGTCCAATCAAGTTTTAGGTACTTTGAGCTGTCTATAATCTAAACTTAAATGTTATGATTTACTATTATTTAATGCTTAATTATATTATCCGATGCTAATTTATAAATATTCTTAAATTCAATTCAAATCTAATCCATATGTGTATAATATTCATGTGTTTTTTTTTTACACAATATAATATAATGTATATTAAAGTAATTTGTAGATATTTTTTTTAAGGTGTGGATTTTAATTTTGAACTCAAGAATCCCACAGTAAATGTGTGGGTTGCATCCCGTTAATTGTTTTAATAGATAGCAAACACGTGTTAACTATTTATTATAGTGTAGAGTGCCTCGAGTTAAATTTAACCAATCCCTGTCTCCGAACACTGTAGTATTTGAATTTCAATCGATTTAAAAAATAATAATAATAAATAACAATAAACTGAAACAAGCGATAAAAATATTGTAATAATGAATAATAATTTATTTTATTGTAAAATTTCATTATCATGTCGCGTTGGTAACTTTTTTTTAATTTTATTTTTTAATATTTAATTAATTAGAAATTATATTACATGATTTAATTTGTTTGTTTCCTATTGGATTAATCTGGTCTTATAACCCGAGAATAATGTTTAACATGTCAACCCAAGTCTATTCAAATTGTTTTTTATATTTTTTAGTGATTTTTATTAATTTTATTATTTAATATTAGATTAGTTAGAAATTGAGCTTCATAATCTATTTTGATTATTTTTTATAGAGATATATTGGTCTAATTGCAAATTTTATTATTTTAATCATGATTAAATTATGTACTTTTTATTTTATTTTTATAAAAAGTTATTTCAATCTCGTGTCATCCAATATAAGATTTGCTTTTTACTGAGTTATTTTTATCTTATAATTCGGGTTAAAGGTTTAGTAAGTTAATCCAGATAGCTCAGTTTTTTTTAAATTGATTTTTTTTAAAAATTATCATTTGATGTTATGTTTGATTGAGAATTAGTTATGATGATTCAAGAATAATGCTTAACAAATTAACCCATGTTAACCTGACTTGATTTTTATATTATTTTTTTAATTAAATTTTTTACAAATTTCACCATTCAACATTGATTCCGATATGATTAATCGAAAATCAAACTTCATAATTTCTTTTTATTTGCTCTTTACGAGTTTATTTTAGTTAAATAATTAAAGACATAAATTTGATAAGTTAATTCAGGTCAAATCTTATTAAATTTTAAAAGTATCTCATTCTCACGAGTCAAGTCACGAGTTTAGAGAAATGATTTGAGTTATTTTTTATTTTTTTAATTGATTTTATTTTTTAGTCTCATTCTTCAACATTAAACTGTTTAGGAATTGCATTTTGTAATTTGTTTTGTTTTTTTTCTATATGATTATTTTGGTCTTGAGTTTCAATTTGATATATTAACTCGAGTTGCTTTTTTAGGTTATTTTTTTATTAATTTTTTTAATTTTATCATTCAATATTAGAATAATTAAAAATTAAATTTTATAACTTGTCTTGATTTGTTTCTATGAGTTTATCATAGTTTCGTAACTCGAGTCATGAATTTGATGCATGAAGCAGAATTAACTCAAATCAATCTAATATATTATCATTTTAATATTAAAAAAAGTTGTCATTTTATAAGTTTTTTACTTGTCAAACTATTTTTTAACGGGTCATTCGGGTTATTTTTTTAACATGCAAAGTTAATTAAGTCACATTTAACAAAATATATAGTATTTTTTAAAAATAAATTATGTTAACAAAATTTATCTTGAACCGTAGCATTTGTGCAGGTCAATAATCTAACTATCAACTATAACCCATATATTTTGTAATATGAGCATGAAACAATCATTCTTAGAAAATTATAAAGTAAAAGATTCAACATCACTACTAGGGAGTTATTTGCACTCCATATTTTATTGAAATTATAAACATAACCTTCTTAATATGTTTCTTTTCATAAATAAATTATACTGCTAAACATAGAAATAGAAGCCCTCTCTCTTGGATATTTATATTAGCATATTCACGATACACTACGCAAAAAAGAAGAAGAAGAAGAAGAAGCAATAATAAAATTAAATCATAAAAATCCGATAAATTTATTCTATAAAAAAAAGTCAATTAGGTACTACCAAAAACTTATTTTCTTATATTTTTTGCATCATGATTTTTTTATTCTGGTAATAAGCCAGAAAAAATAAATTGGAGGATAGATCAACAACTTGCAGCAACAAGCATCCATTGCATAGATTATAGTTGAATAGTTATGATCATTTTCAATCATTTCCTTTTGATATACCTAAGCTCTAATCTGGCGTTAATTAAGATCCTTTTACATTTATACTATATAGTAAAATAATAATAAAAGTTAAAAATATTTTAAAAAATATATATTAATTTTAGAATTTATTTGTCCTATGGTATCCCTTTTTTACCCCCCTAATGTTAAGGATAATTTTATACTTAGTTTTTATATATCCAAGTTAGTTTTTTTATTTTATTTTTCCCAACTAGATTTCAAGCAGGACATCAATGCATGAACCACTGCATTTACAATAACATGTTTTCTCGCGGCATCCTCTTCAATTTGGAAAACATGGAGTGTAAACTTACTTGCCAATGAGACTAGCATGTAAATAACGCCTGTTTATTTTATAAAAAAACAATTTTTTAAACTTCCACGTGTTTATTTTTAGAAATTATTTATTATCATTTTGGAGATGTAATGAAAGATTTAAAAATATTTTATTATTTATTAATTATATCAAATTTAATTATGAATTCCTTAATTATTATTTGATTTAAAAAAATCAACGTTATAATTCCATAATTTAAAAGAAAGGCCCGTCAAAGACCCGTAATTTTAAAGAAAATAAATATATTTAAAAGATGCGGAATTATGAAGAGCTACATGTCCACCGTGATATTCGTAAACGATCCGCGTAGCTAACGTGGAAAAAAAACAGGAAAGTATATTTATACATTGGATGCTAAGATTGAAAAAAACAAAACGAAACCTTGAAGTGGAGGCTTACACCGAACATAAATTTGTTTCTGCTACACGTGCTGCCCTCTAGCCTCAAATAAATTCGTATATATATATATATATATGCTGGCCATTGATTAGTTTTCTCAAGGTTTGTGGTGCCGCCCCACGTCTTTGTCCAATTCATGCTGTGTTTAAGGAATTGAACCCGTGCTTCAAGTCGATCGGCACCACATCAAAGATTTTGCAGATTTTTACTTAATTTCCGATTTAAGATATTAAAAAAAAGAGAGAGAGAGGAGGAGGAGGTTGGTTGGAAGACTCAAGATCATAAACTTATGATGATTATCAACTGGTTATTCTTTTTACCAAATCCTTGTTTTTTTTTTCTTTTCTTATTCATCAAGAAATCACGAGCTGTTATAAGATGACATGGAAGATGCAGGAGATTCGCTTAGGAAACCTTTGCTCCATACAAGGAGCTAGGTGGTGTCAACTGAGCTCTAGCCAGGCAGCAAGCAAAGCGAGCTTCTCTGCTCAGACGCTCCGCGATGGTGCTTTTTATGGGATTGGACTAAATTTCAAACTTTCAATGCTGAATCTTGACTTCTTTCTTCTCGTCCGTCTTCTCCTTGATTTTGTCCTGGGCGGTAAGGTCACAGCAGGACCTAATTAATGACGATACAAGATGACGATTTTACCCTACTTCGTCCACTACCACAACTTGGATGGATTCAAGACCTGGCCATTGCTGATGACCGATTTGCCTGTACGGGGGCTCGCGAGGGGGGAAAGGGCCAAAAGGAGAGAGACCCATTTTACCATGGGAGGAAGACAGATGTTATAAATGCGAATGTCCTCTCTTTTGGCTTTGGATGGTCTCTCGTGAGTCCAGTGGATGATAAATCTTCATCATTCTTCTTTGCCGCCTACACCGAGCATGTTTGAATCTGTCATTTAATTGCCGGCTGTACTTACGGTGTACTCCTTGTAAGGACTCTTGGCTACAAACTGCAATCTGGTTATTAAACGCCAACAGAGAGACGGAGAAGTAGATTTTTTTTTTAAAAAAGTAATTTTTATTTAAAAATAATAATGGGACCAGGCATTGTAGGCCTAGCCCATAGAGTTCAAACCTCCACGCGTCAGCTTTTATTTATTTCTGTAAGTTAATGAAGAGAATGACTCGTTTCTGTCTCAACAATAAACGGAAAAACAAAGCTTTTAATTATGTTTTAAATCCAAAAATCTATTTTTAATTTATCTTTTATTCAAAACACCTGGGTAACCTTATTTAATTAATTCATAGTCTCAAAAAAATACAAAAGACTACCCCAAAGTCCATATTCAACTCAAAAACAAAAACAAAAATCTTCTAGAACTAAAATCTTGTTTTTGATGTTTTTAATGTAAAGAAATATTTAATATTAACTTTCATTATCATATAAAACTATTTAACATAAATTATTAGTGTTCACAATTATTATCAAAGCAACTTTCTTTCTCTGAACTTGAATTCAGGGATCCGCCTCTCTCCCCTGCTGAAAAATAACTATAAAAAAATATAATATAATATAATATCAAAATAAAATATTTCAAAATTATAGCAACCGGTCAACAAAATAAAATGAAGCAATTTTTTATATAATGTATAATAAAAAAAAATAATGATAGTTATTATAAAAAAAAAAAACAGTCGGGGTGGTAGACATGTCCCCGCCTCAACTTTACTTTTTTATTCAAATTCTTCTTGTTTATTGAATCTTTTTTTCCATTCAAGTTCTTTTTTACTCTAATTGGATCTTTATTATTCTCATTTAACAAGTCTCAGCTATTCTTACTCATTAGCCTCGTTTTTACTTTTCATTTAGCAATTATAGATGTCCCATAAACCATAAAATAATATTTAAAATTTATTAACACGTGAGAAAATATTAGATGAAATAGACAATTTATTATTATTGCAATATTTATCCATAATATTTTTTTTATTTGCTTAATTTTTTTATTCATAACTTGATTCTTTCATGTTAAGTTGATTTAGAGTTATGTTTAATATTTTGTTTTGGTTGGTTTTATATAAAGCTTCTGCAACATTAATAATAAGTTTTAATGTCAATTTAATACTTAATATAGTAAAATAAAATTTATTTTTATTCATTTAAATCAATCAAGACTCCTTGATTTAATTGACGGGAGTTTTTATACTAGATTATTGTAAGAAATATCACATAACACATTTTTGGATGTGACAGATTCGTAACACCTCCAGAGCTTCAAAAATATTTTAATTTTAATCTTTAAATTCTCATAATAATTATGCATCTTCTAGAAATAACATAATTGCTGGATCCACTGGTTTTGTTTATCAAAATCAAAACAAATCATTAATAAAACCCTTCAAGTATAATGCATGTTGTGCCAGAAAAAAGGGAGAGAAGGAAACAAAGCTTTTTGTATGCAGGGGTGGCTGGCAGAGGCCCGGCCCCTGCAATTTTTTACCCGTTTTCCCCTTGAATATTTATAAATTCTAGTTATAAAATTAGTAATTTTTAACTTTTAATCTTTTTTGGTTTTTTTTTTTAATTTGGCCCCTCGGACTTGGTATTCTGGCACCGACCCTGCATGTATGGTGAGTGACATGATAGTTTGCTCCTCGGAGATAAGAAACAACAGAATATTTGTACATGGATGTGCCATCATCATAGTCTCATCTGGAACATCACTTGCCCACGTGGCTTTGTCTAAAAGGTTCCACCTCATCTATGTATCACAAAATAGTACATTTTTCCACGTTACACAGCCTTTAGACCAACGCGTTCCTTTAAATTTTATATTTATTTTTTTGTTAAAAAATATATTTTATATATTTTTAATTTATTTGGATGTAACGATATAAAATAATTTTTTTTAAATATATTATTAATATATTTTTAAATAAAAAATATTTTAAATTAAAATCATTACCAGAATCTCAAATATTCCTTAACTTCTCTCCTTTTCAACCATGATTAGTTGTTGGTGGGGTGATTTTCTGACCTAAAATCTAATATGAGGTTCCTTTTATTTTATTTTATTTTTTAAATCAAGTTATTCAAGCCCTGCACACAGAAATCATTGCTATGATTTTAACCTTAAAACTTATAAAAACCCGTGTCAGTGTGAAAAAAAATCATAACAAAATTAAATTATACGAGAAAGTTATAATGGATAAAATAATAATTTTATTTTTAATTTTTAATTTTTAATTTTTTTACAAGTGAAAAAATATTTTTTTGGTTTTTCTTTTATTCTCATTCATTGCTTATTCTCTTTCATTAAAAAAAAACTTTGAATCGAATAAAAAAAAATATTTGGTTCTAACAATTATTCCAAACCCAAAACTTTTAATCTAATAACCATTATATACAATCATTATAGGTTAAAATCTCTCGAGTCTTGCAACTATACTAGGCCCAAGAGCCCATGACATTCATATTCAAATAAAAGGATTAAAGACGGGTAACACGAAGTTTAAACAACATATTAATAGATAGAATATAAAAACTTTGAGAATGTTGAATCCATATTTTCATGGGGTACGGTAAGTACATCCTCCTGTTATTGATAAAAAAAGCTTACAAGAATAGTTTTTTTTTGTTTTTTATCAGAGTTTCTTAAAGTTGCAAGAGAGTGAACATATATCCAATACTTGATATTGAAATAGTAAATTTTAGCTTAAATTTTATATTTGTTCATTGAAATACAGTAGTGTTTGATAGTGATATTGGCTATTTTTTTTCTTAATAGTACACTAAAAGTTCAAAAGAAATTATTAATTAAGTGTCTTAAGACCATTCAATAAGTTTGAATGAATATCTTGATCTTTGACAAAACTATTATTTTTGTTCGGCTTACAAAAATTATACAAATTCTAAGCATAAGACCTAAATTATTTGGATCTGTCAACCATGTTAGACCCAAAAACCATGAGTTTTGAACCACTCTAGATCCAAGCAACACGAGTTTGAAAACTATACCAGGCTCAAACTACTTAAATTTAGCATCTTAAGTTTGATATATATTCTAAACTCATGTTACGTAAACTTGAAAAAAATTACAGTGGAGAATTTTTAGTATTTATCTGGATTTTATTTTTGTTATCATGATTGTGTATTAACTTTTTTATATCTTGAATTTTTTTATTTATGTTAGTATTTTTTATTTGAGTTAATTTATTTTTATATTATCAACTGTTATATTACATTATGAATTTAGCATAAACATGAACTATGGAGTGCGGGCATGCATCTAGTGTTTACAATCGGTTGTTAGTAAAATGCTATTCAATTCATATTGTTATTCTAATTTATTTTAAAATATTACCCTTCTCGCAGCATAAAAAATCCAATAATTTATTGAAAACAGTGTACAATGTTGTTATATACCTACCCATCTTACTTTACATTAAATTCAACCCTTGTTAAAGTTTTGAATGCACATAATTCAACCCTTTCTTAATTCTTTTTTTTAAATTAATCCGATCATGTGGAGGAGGGCAGGGCAGTAGAAGAGCTTCCTTTATGATGAGTGACATGATAGTTTGCTCCATAGGGACAAGAAGCAACAGAATATTTGCTCATGGTCTCATCTGGAACATCGCTTGCCCACGTGGTTTTGTCTAAAAGGTTCCACCTCATCGAGGCATCATAAAAGAGTGCCCTTTCACATAACACACGCGATCTTTATCCTCTCCCTCCCAGCCATAGTTACGGGGTGATTTGCTAGCCTAAAATTAAGTTAATATTTACTCGTTAAATTTGAATCACCTGACAAATTAACTTATAATTCTGTTCATATTTTACATTAAATTTAACCCTTTTTAAAGTTTTGAACGCACAAAATTTGACCCTGTCAACATGAATAGGTCAAATTAAAATATCCGACCCGGTTTACCCCCCTACGGATATTTCCATCGGTTTCAATGTCGAATTAAATAAATAATTTGCTCTCCTTGTATCAGTCCGACTCCAACAAAGGACGATAAAATACACGTGGTTGTAAATTACTAAAGATTCATGACAGTACGGCCAAAAATAATCATAACTGTATTAACGCGTATATTATAAATTCCACCGTGGTTATTATAATATCTCAGCCAGAGCCAGCTCTCACCCCGTCCGTATGTGACAGGCCAGATGGGCGGTACTTCCCGTCTGCTGCGGGTTTTATTTTTATATTTTTTTAAAAAAAACTAATTGTTTTATTTTTAATTAATTTTTTATATTATTTTGTTATATAAATATTAAAAATAATTTTTTTATCTTGAGTGGGAATTTTTTTTCAGAAGTTATAAAAATATAAAAAATATCTTTTTATTTATTAATTATATAAAATTCAATTTTATTTATTGTTATATTTTTTATTTTTTTGTTAATTTTATTTCTTATAATTTAATTTAATTTGATATTTATATCAACTTTTGTTCTTACTCTTTTTATTATTACTTTTTTTTTATTTTTTTCTTAATTAAAATTTTTTATTTATCATATTTGATTCTTGTTCTTTTTATTGTTGTTTATTTTATTTAAAATAACTTATAAAATTGCATTTTTTTCAATTTTATCCTATTTTAACTTTTTTATCTGGTATATTTTGTTTTTATTATTTGTTTTATTCAAAATAATTTATGAAATTGATTTTTTTTTTAATTTCATTATCCTTTAACTTTTTTATCTGTCAAATTTGATCCATGTTCTTATAATAAACTTGAAAAAAAATTAAACATTAATAAGTTATTTTTTTAACTCATTTTCCATGACACAGTCGAGCATTAAATAATATTTTTTAATTTATTTTTTATGAAACTACCAAACATAAAAAAATAATTTATTTTTTAGAAATTTACTTTTCATATGAACTATTTTAAAAAAATTATTTTCCAACACATAAACAAGACCTAGATTTGCACATTCACTCCACCACGAGGGTTTTCAGTAAAAAAAGAATATTGATGCTTTTTTGATGTATTGTTCTATATAAAAAAAATTCATAATCACATATCACAATGTTTATACACATGTCTAATTAATTAAATTGATATTTGATCAATAAATATATAAAATTAAAATATTTGATCTCACAGTACAAATCATGTACTGAATTGTGTTTAACAACCATGCTTCTTATAATATTACTTTTATGCAGTGAAACAATTGTGTGTCCTTATAAAAAATAAAAATAAAAAAGAAATTATGATCCAATGTTGATTGAAAAGGATGAAAAAATAACATTAATTGAAAAGAAAAAAAAATTAAGTCAACCTGCATAGGCGTGCTAACACTGCGATAATAGATACATGGTTAGAATAACCTCGGATAAAGAAAAATGAAAACAAAAACCACAAAGATTTATTATAAAAAAAAATAAATATTGAATAATAAAATTTAAAAAATATTAAAATATTTGATTATACAACATAAGTCTTATACCAAATTGTTTTTAGTAATTACATTTCTTGAAATATATATTTTTATACAATCAAACAATTATCTATGTAAATAAAAGGTAAAAACAAATCATTAACAAAAGCGAACTAAGTCAAACCATGATGCTTAACTATAGAACAATTCAATGTTTAATAATAAAACTAAAAAAAAATAAAGATTTGGGCCAACTCTTGTTAGTCTCATGATCATAGACATATGATCGAGATAACCTTAAATAATGAAAAAGAGAAAAAAAGAAGAAGCATGGAGACCAACTCCCAAAAAATTAATTGTTGAAAGATAAAATTAAAAAATAATAATTAGAAAATGTCTAAAAAAACCAAAGTCAACCTATGTTAATTTTTAAAAACAATGACCGAGATAATAAGACTAATACTTAACAAGCAGGAGGCAAACCAAACAAAAAGAAAAAAAAATCTTAATAAAAAAATATTGAGACATGGAACTTTAAAAACTATTTCTAAAAATAAATAAAAAAATGAGTCAATCAAGATTGACTTCCTGACCTTGTGACTAAGGTGACAACATCAAAATAATTCTATAAAAAAAATAGAGAAAAGAAAAGTCATAGATACCAACTCTTAAAAAAATAAATGTTAAATGATAAAATTAATTTTTTAATAAAAAATATAAAAATATATCAAAATTAATCAGTATTAACCATAAAAAATCATGATCATAGTCATGAGGTTGAGACTAACTATGTAGAGGACATGCCTAGAAACAACAAAGCTAAATTATCAAAATATTAAGGCATGACATCAAAGAAAAAAAGCAACAAAAAATATGAGTTAGTCCGGGCTAATTAACTAACCCCATGATCATAGATATATGCTTTGGATAATCTTATAAAAAAGAAAAAGAAATATAAAAAGCATGAAGACCAACTTCACGTAAATAAACACATTAAAGAGTAAAATTTAAAAAATAATTTTTTCAAGAAAATCTAAAAAACTCGTGTTAACTCTCGAAACTTGTGTCTTGATAAAGGAAATATCGAAGGGTGAAATCTTAAAAAATAAAAATAAAAAAAGATCCAGAACAAAATAAACATCATTAAAAAAAAGGCCAAATTCAACATGAAAAAAATTAAAATTAAACAATGAAAGATAAAATTAAAAAAATAATTAGTGAAATGATATAAAAATAATATTAGAAGAATGAGAATCATATTTCGCATAAAAGTCAACTTAAATCTAATGACTATGAATAAAATTAAAGAAAAAAAATCAAAATCAAATAAAAAACTAAAAACAATGATTTAAAGTATAAATAGATAGGAGATTCTCATACTTTTACCAACCACTTTTTATTTTTATTAATATTTTATATACGTGAAAGACCAATCAAATTATTTCCAAGTTAATTTTATTACAATAAACAAAAAAATATAAAAAGGTGAAAACCCCCTAAAAAAAGCTTTATTTTTATCTCTGCTTAAATGAGTAATTTAAATGTGTTAAACAATCAAAATGTCAAAAATATCTCAGATGCAATTATTTTATTTTTTTTTGGCATAAAGGGCTCATCAAGTCATTTAACTATTAATAACAGAAGTCAAAAGTTAGGTTTGCTCCCAATCAATTTGTCGATGATTAAGGTGTTCATGTGAAAAGATTGAAATACCCCTTGTTTGCTAGGTTAATATATCTTTTTTGAAGGGTCAAAGTGGGAATGCACCGTTCATTTCTACAACAATTTGCACATGTAGTTTAGCTTTTGTTATTGTACGTTTTCATTGATAACATCCCTATGAAATTGTTATTATTATCTATTTTATTTTTTATATGAATTTTTACTTTTTTTTTATATTATTTTTGTTGTTATTTATTAAAGAATTATTAAATTCGATAAATTTATTTAAAAAATCTAATATCTAGAGCTTTACTCGTATTAAATTTCAAGTTAAACTAGTTTTAATATTAATCTTGTAAAATCTAATTAACCTGGATGAGTTTTTAATAATTTGATTAACTGGAATAAATTTAATTAAAATTTATTTAGATTAATATAAAAAAATATTATTTTAAACACGATGAACATGACAAGAGAAGATTTGATAACCTTATAACAAAGGCTCTTTTCCGAGTTGGTTACCGGTAGGTTCCGACCACAATGATTTATTGGTTTGAGGTGAATTATTGCTATCTTTTATCTATAAGTTTTAGTCAATTTATCTATGTTTGTTTTACATGATTTGTGAATTTCATTCTCATAAGATTGTGCGTGGTTTCGCGTGATAATTACCACATGCATTTAGCTCACATTTAATATAAATAATTAATGGTATATATTCCTATATGCTATTTGGTATGCTGCTAGACATTAATTTGTAGATTTCGTTATTAACAACCTACTTGCCAAATATAGATTATACACCAAATCCTTAGCGGGAACTGTGTAGCAGGTTAATTTTTTTAATATAAAAAAATATTAAGGTATTTTTAATATTTTTCTAATAAAAAAATTAAATTACATAAAATCTAATTCAATATAGTTTAATTTACTTGGTGAGCCTCCAAACAACTTATATTACTGGTAAAAATATAGTTTAACTAGTAAAAAATTAATATAATTTTTTTTAAAAAACCAGATGATAAAATATTAGATTGACACGAGTTCATTTACCAAATCCACATTTTAGGACACGAGATCACAATAACCTTATATAAAAAAATTAAAATAAATTATAAAACTCAATTTTCAATCAACTTAGTATTGAATGATTTATTTTAAAAAAATAATTAAAAAAAGAAACTATGACAAATAATCAAAGTCAACTTGAGTTGACTTATCAAACTTGCGACCTAATCATTAAAGCAAGATAACCTCATATAAAATAAATTGAAAAAAATTATAAAATATAATTCTTAATCAACTGAATGATAAAGTAAAAAGACAAATAAAAAATATAAAAAAATAACTCGAGTTAACTTGTTAACCCATAATCCGAGTTATGAGATTAAGATAATTCTATAAAAAATTAAAAAAATAACACAAGTTAACATGTCAAACTTATAATTAGATCGTGAGATTGAAAAATATCATATAAAAAAATCAAAATAAATTGTAAAACATAATTCATGATAAATCAATTATTGAATGATAAAATTTTTTAAAAAAACAATATGAAAAAAAAACACAATAAAACTATTCAAGTCTACCCAGGATAGCGTGCAAAACCTATGAACTATGTTATAAGATTGATACGATATCATATAAAAAAACTAAAACAAATTATGAAGTCTATTTTTCAATACACTCAATATTGTTGGATATAATTAAAAAAATATTAATTAAAAAAATTAATCAATTGGGTTTATATACTAAATTTATAATATATATTTAAAGACTGAAATAATTATATAAAAAGTAAAATTTAATAAATTATAAAATTTAATTTTTAACAAATTAAATATAAAAAAACTAAATATTAGAGGGTAAAATTTGAAAAAGAAACACGGGTATAGAAAACAAAAAAACCTAAGGAAAAAAAATTCCATTACATAGTAGTGTTTTGTGAGAATTTAGTTTATTTATTTTAATAATAATAATAATAATAATTAATAGGCACGTAGTCACATGCTGGAATTCTAGTTAAAGTAGATTTTTTAAGCTAACGTTTGTTTTACTCAATTCTTCTGCAAATAGAAAAAACTCCGCGATTAACAAATATCATAAAAACTCAACATATTATGTAGCATAGTTGTCTGAAGTTATGCAGCATCCATTTAAAACTTGATTCTAATTAGATTTTTAATTAACCAAACAAAATAATAATTTGATCAAATTTAATTTAAACTCGACATCTTCAACATCAAGAAAAAATCATTAAAATTGCAATTGTTTTAATAAAAACAACATGCATGCATGAATTAATTCAATAACTTAATTATTTAATTTTTTAATGATTTTTTCGTGATTTTGAAATCCAACTCAAAAAGAGGGGCAATTGCCTTTTTTTTGAAATATTTTTATATTAAAATATTAATATAATAACTTTACATGATTAATTTTCTCTATGAGCTACAAATTGTTAGCTTCTTTTTTTCTATATTAATTAGTTATTGAAAACATTAGAGTTTATAATAATTTATGTGTTTGTTGAATTAATATATATATATATATATATATATGATAATATTATATGTTAATGAATATGACTTAAAATGAATTTTAATAAATATTTTATTATGAATTTCAAATGAAAAATGATAATGATGAATTTACTAATAATTAAAAGTGAATTACATGATGCTTGAAAAATTAAAGACATAATAAATAAATTATAAAAAAATATTTAATATCCATATTTAATCCACTTGTATAAAATAATAAATCTGCAAGAATAATATTAATTTATGATAATTCTTTTAAGTTGTGATTTTATATGCTATGTATCATATGTCGGTATAGAATTGTTGCCAACAATTTTTGTAGACTTTGAAATATTTACAAATAGATAAATAAAAGTTTATTAAATATATATAAAAATATTTTTAATAAGATTAAAAATAAAATCATTATTAATCAGTTTTAAAATATAAAATATTAAAGAAAACAATTATAATATTAATTTTTTTATTTTAAAAATTCTTAAATTAATTTTACTTGACTTGAGTTGATATATGCATTTCAATTTTTTTCATACAACACATATCTGTATAATATATAATATTAAATATTTGATAATAATTTGTCTTTTCATTTAGAAAATTCTAACTTGATCACTAGGGTCAACTAGAATAAAAGCTCGGTCAACCAGATTTTTTTAAAGAATTAATGAATTATTATTTAAAAAAAGATTAAAAAAAGTTACCAGGATAATGTTTGGGTTCATTATATGACCGGTTCAACATGAATTATTAAGCAGATTAACTAAGTTTTTTTTTTTTTTGTTTTTCCCTTCAACCTACCTGAATAAGCTCATGCCTCACGCTAACTGATCTCATGTTGACGTACGAGGTTTTGGGTTTTAAAACAATAGAATCTCGAAGTTGTCCGTGACAATTATCATATTTAGATAGTAGCGTACTTATAGAAACCAGCACATGCATGTCGCAACTTAAACATTCCATAGCTAAGATGCACAAATGGCATGCATAATCTAACGTGCGCGTGATCACGTGCTTTCACTCTCGAGTGTTATTCTTTTGTTACTCCCACAATTAGATGGCAGCTGAAGCAAAACCCCTTGCGAATAGGAACCGGTTATTGCCGTTAATAGTTAAATCCTCTCCCTGCTACTTCGGTAACTCCGTCCCTTTCCCGCTGTCAACCCCCTACCTGACGGCGCTCCTCCTCCTTTCCGTACACACCTTAACAGGTTAATAACGGTAACGGGCACCAGAATCAATCACCTCTCCTGTCATTTTCCAGATAAAATAAACCCCGAAACAGAAATAAACTAATCATTATTCTTAACTAATCATTAAATAAACTAAAATAAAAAGGAGTAAACTATTCTTCAGTCCTTGTTGTTCGGACGCAATACATTTTAGTCCTTCATATTTGAAAACCTATAATTCAACCCTTTTACTCATGTTGACCGCTGTCCTGACATAAAATGTTTGTCTTTCTTTACCTTTTTTTCTTCTTGTAAATTTAAAATATACCCTTTTGACAATTTTTTTTTATAAAAGATAAATAATAATAAAAAACCTTTTACAATATGTCAAGCAATACATTGAAAAAACATTTTATTTTTTTACTGTTAAAAGTACTATTTTTTAATAAATGTTTTTGATTTTTTTGGTAACACATTAAAATCATTAGAAAAATCTAAAAAAGAATCGATTTACTATCTTCTTTTTATGGGAAAACACTATGTAAATACACTTTCAATTAAATCATCAAACATATATTAATATGTTTTTAGCAAAACATATATTACTCAAGTGGATTATACTCCTATTCATGTAAAATATAAAATTCATTATGAATAATTATTAACGGAGTAAATGAAAGGATATTATAACAACTTATAATTAATATTTTTAAAAAAGATTGTGCAACTACAGTTGCATTCACTCATGTTTTCAAATTAAAAATATTAAAATTAATATTTTTAGTTTGGGACAAAAATGCAATAACAGCCGCACTTGCATTTTCAAATGGGAATTAAGTAATTTCTTCACCTTTTTAATAATTAATAAACAAGAACTAAAACTAAGAGATAAATTATAGATTTTAAAAATAAAGGATTAGCTGATAATATTTTTCAGCAAATAGGGACTAAATCAACAATTTACTCAAAGCGACAACAAGCATTTGTTTCTGACCGAGAGAGAAACGAAGATAGATGCCAACACACGCACATACAATTTTTAGAGAGAGAAAGACTAAACTGTTTCCGTTCCGTTTTTATTTTTATTTTTATTTTATAATATCCTCCTTTTCATTTTGTTCTCTCGACCGGCTCGACGTTAGAGAGAGAAAGAAAAGCGAGAAAACCTAATCGAAGAAAAAGAAAAGAAAATTCAGTAACTCTCTCTCTCCTTTCTATTTTAAAATTTTTCACTGAAAACTGAAAATCAGCGATCTTGAGCTAGGGTTTTGAATTGATAAAGTCTAAATACAATCGAAGTGAATCTTTCAAGAATGTTAATTAGAGATTTGAATTCGTTTGAATTTTAGCTCCGATCTTGAAATTAGGGCTTGGTAGATTGAGAAATGGACTTGGACGCGTCGATGGCGGCGACCGATCACGATCCGGCGGTGCAGAGCGCTAATTCGGCGCCAACAGAAATGGACGGGGAACAGATAGGGGAGCAGTCGCAGCAGCCGGCAGGATCCCAGGACACGTCAACGGCGGCCGTTACGGGTTCTAGTACCACTACAACGGCCCCACAGCAAGTAGCGCAGGCACAACAGCAGAGTCCGGTGGCGGGGCCGAGACATGCGCCCACTTATTCGGTGGTGAATGCGAATATGGATAAGAAAGAGGATGGGCCTGGGCCTAGGTGTGGGCATACCTTGACTAATGTGGCTGCTGTCGGAGAAGAAGGGACGCCTGGGTATATTGGACCAAGGTTGATCTTGTTTGGTGGTGCCACGGCACTCGAGGGAAATTCTGCCTCTACTGGGACTCCTTCTTCGGCTGGGAGTGCTGGAATCAGTATGTTTTTGGTTTTATTTTTTATATCGGTGGTTTTAATTTCTTTGGTTGTTTGATTTTTTCGTGCGAAGTTAATAATCTTTTGCTTGTTTGGTTACTAGGTTTATTAAGAACTTGGTCATAGCTTACTGAATTCTTGTTAAATGGGAAGGAACTGGCATTAGGATTAGGTGGTTATGTGAACTCCAGGGTTGTTTAAATTCAGTGCAATTCAGATGTGGTATTTTGCGTGGTTTGTTTTCCATTTTGGTGAGATTGAACTAATTTTTCTGCTATTGCTTATGATGTTGTTTTAGGTGATATGTGGTCCATATTCTTTCTGGTAATAGTAAGCAAATTTCTTTATGGTTTTGACCTTCCCAGTAGCCTGGCTGTTCTTTCACTGAGAAATTGAAGCTGCAAAATCATGAGTGGAACTGATTTTACTGTTTATTTTAGTTTTGCTATACCAGCGGCATTTGAGTTCTACTGTTGTTAGAACTCATCAGGCTTGTGCAATTATATCCTTAGTCTGTGTTGTGCTCAAGATGCTCATCTTGTCGTTGTCTTGAATGGCAATGCTTTAATGGTGTGTTAAGCTTTTAAGTTGATGCCTAACTCACGGTAATTAACAAGTATTTCCTATAGTTTGTGATTTGAAAATGCACAAGTCTAGTTGAATGGATATTTAGTTTTCCTGCTGTATTGGTTTTGATATCCCAACTCTTATTATATCCCTATAATCAGCACTAGTTTTCTTGATTCCGAGTAGCATATGGTTGCCATTTCATTCTTTGTGCCAGTCTGATAACCATTGTTGGCATTGATCTGAAATTGCATCCAGAAGAAATGAATGAACACATGATAATGGATCTTTTCTCTACTGAGTCTCATAGTGATCATGTGTCATGAACTTTCATTACCTTCATGATTTGTTATAAATGCAGGACTAGCAGGCGCCACCGCTGATGTTCACTGTTATGATGTGTTAACAAATAAATGGACTAGGTAAGCCTAGCATGTGGAAATCTTCATTTCACGAACCATTCTACTCAAAAACACTGCTTTCTTCCTCCTATCTGTTACGGGGATCATTTACTACAGAGTGATTATTTTCAGGATTACTCCATTTGGAGAACCTCCCACACCAAGGGCTGCCCATGTGGCAACTGCCGTGGGAACTATGGTAGTAATTCAGGTGAACATATGACAAATTATCTTTGAAGTTCATATCTTTACCAGATCATGGTTATTTTTTACTTTGTTATATTGAAGTTCATATCTTTACCAGATCATGGTTATTTTTTACCTTGTTATATTTTAACTGTTCAGTTATTACTTGAATTTTTCCATTCAACACAGGGTGGAATTGGTCCTGCTGGTTTGTCTGCTGAGGATCTTCATGTCCTTGACCTAACACAGCAGCGGCCGCGGTGGCATAGGTTGGAGTCCTTACAAATGCTTGCTCATTCTCTTGTATTTAGTATGTGATTTTGATCTATATGAATGTTAATTTCATGTAGAGTGGTTGTTCAAGGCCCAGGACCAGGCCCACGATATGGGCATGTGATGGCTTTGGTGGGTCAAAGGTATCTCATGGCAATTGGAGGGAATGATGGTAAGTGGCTTCACAGTCAAATCTTAAACCTCATGATTTGTACATGGAGTTAAACTTAGCACGTTGGTTATCGCTGCAAGCATGAATATGTGCACATATCGAGATCTTCAATGTATTTTTAAAATTTTTTGGTTTATGCTTTTCAGGAAAAAGGCCTTTGTCTGACGTATGGGCCCTGGACACAGCTGCCAAGCCTTATGAATGGCGTAAACTAGAACCAGAAGGGGAAGGCCCCCCACCATGCATGTAAAACTCTCTCTCTTTCATGCAAACGTAATAAATGATTTAGACACACTGTTACTACTTAATATGTGTAAGCTTATCCATGCGGTTATGCACTCTTCAAATAGGAATCCATTTTCTGAAATATCCCTTTTGTGCACCTATTGACGATGTTCTTGTAGAATCTTTCCATGTTATATATATGGAAAAACTTGAGCATTAACTTAATGTTTGTTTGGATGTTTTGGCTTATCTAATTGTAACTCCTAATGTTTCTACTGCTGGTAACTATTGATGAAATGTTGCATTCAGCTACTATCATTTCATAATGGACAATATCCATTTCATGCACTCTTTGCAAATTGACTCAATGATTTAAAAAATGCGATTTCTTTTCTGTCAGTTTCCTTTTCAGTATGTTAATTTAAGCTTGAATCTTTTCTCCTGGAAAATGAAAGATAACATATTGTTGAAGGAGAGATGGATACAGAGCATGGTAGAAAAAGATGGAAATGAATATCCATGTGCCAGTGACAATATTTGCAAGTAATAGTAACATGGATTGCAGCTTAGAAATTGGAGCTTCATATTTTACATGTTTGAAATATCAATTGATATCACTAATGGCTTCTATTTTGTTTAGTTGGCTTTTTTCAGTTCCCTTTTGTTTTGTAGTTCATTCATCATATCTGAAGGCCTAGCTCACTTGTCCTTTATACTTGGCTAGGTATGCAACTGCAAGTGCTCGTTCAGATGGTCTGCTTCTGCTTTGTGGTGGGAGGGATGCAAACAGTGTGGTAAGCTGAAAACTTGATATGGTAATAGATACATGTCACAGTATTTTTTAGTTCTTAATTGGCTCCTTTGTTTATTACATATTGATTGCTTCAAGAGATGTTCTCCGATTTTTGTCCTTTGTCATGCAACCTCAGAATGCACATTGTTAGAACTTTGCTGGCAAACAAGTTGCATGGTGTTGCTAATCTTTCTAATTCATGAAATTAAAAATGGAAACAAAATCCTCTGCACAAATAATGACAATAACTGTATTAGCTTTTGGAAGAAATTTGTACATTTACAATAGTGGTCAATAGTGGATATATATTTTATTAATCTAAATAAACAAATTAGTATTGCTACATATCAGAGAGAACAAGATGAATTTCAGAGAACAAGTTTCTAGGTTTTGTAAGCATTTTAAGGGAAGAGTGAGAAACTCTTTTTTTCTCGCTGTTCTTTCCCTCCATAATAAGGTGCGTTGTGCAGTTGGGGTTGCTGGGATTTGGAAACTTGTCATATGCATTCTCTTAGTCTTTGGTATTTGGAAAGCTGTCATATGTATTCTCTTATAGCCAGTAGTCAATTCAGCGTGGTTTTTGTTTCTGAAGTTTTGAAACTTTTGATTAATGTGGTTTCTCAAATTTGTTCTTTAATTGCTTGGAATTTTTCTTATCTTCTGAGTCAACTTTTCCTGGAATGGACTGAATTGTGTAACTTTATGTTCCTTGCATGCCTTTTACTTAGATAATAACAATGTTACTGGAACAACGATATTTTTCAATGAAGGAGTTCATGGTTTTGAAATCATGGCCTTCTTCATTTCTTCCAAAATCTTCATTTCATTTGGAAATTTTCATTTTGGGAAGAACATATGGAAATTACTTTGTTTCTGGTAATGGCGACAATTTTTTTGTTTTTGATGTGAGATTTTGTTAACCTCTTTTAATGTGTCGCTTGTGTCCTTGCCTTTTGACCTTTTCAGCCACTTGCAAGTGCCTATGGACTTGCTAAACACAGAGATGGCCGTTGGGAATGGGCAATTGCTCCTGGTGTCTCGCCATCTCCAAGATATCAACATGCAGCAGTAGGTTCTTTTGCTTGGATATATTGTTTCTTGATTGACTTCTTCTGTCCTTAAAGATTAATCACTCTTTCAATTTTGTAATTTAGGTCTTTGTAAATGCAAGGCTCCATGTATCTGGAGGGGCACTTGGTGGTGGTCGTATGGTAGAAGATTCATCAAGTGTTGCTGGTAAATCCTGAGTTTGCAATCTTTAGGACTCTTACCTCTAGTATTTTATCAGATGGTTTCAGCCCCATTTCTTAATAATGGGTTTTAGGATAAGAAGGCATGCAAAAACATAGCCATCTAGTCAGCCTAGGTGGTTGAGGTTGCCTGATTTTATGGTTTGATACCTGATTTTACCTGCTATATGGTGTACATATAACTACGAGGGAGATGCTATTGAGCTGAGTGCTATGTGCGAAATTCCTAAAGGATGCAGGACTCTTTACAGCTGAAATTGAAAATTATGAAATATTTGTGCCAAATAACTTATATTTGATTCCACAAGGTTTCATGGTTTTTTTTTGACCCTTTCGCATCGCAAGTTGCATTTAATTTCGTTTATCCTATTTTCAATGTCATCAATTTGAGCAGTCAGTTTTATTTATCTCAAATTTGGTGGTTGGGTAGGGGACAATTTAAAATCTAGTTCCAGTGATCTAAGTGCCACTAATGAGATTGTACTTACTACTGTTTTAATTCGTATACTGTCTTCATAGATGGTTCTGCCCAGAATTCGAACAATAACCTCATGCTTTCCCATGTATAGTGTTGGATACTGCAGCAGGAGTTTGGTGTGATACAAAATCTGTGGTCACCAGTCCAAGAACTGGCAGGTACAGTGCTGATGCTGCTGGTGGAGATGCTGCAGTTGAGTTAACAAGGCGTTGCCGGCATGCAGCTGCTGCAGTTGGTGACTTGATTTTTATTTATGGCGGCTTACGTGGGGGTATGTGATGATCCTATTATATTATAATTGCTGCATTTTGTTTTGAAGTTGTCTTTTGGCCTTTTGGCCATCATGAGCCAACACTACAAAATAGCTGTATAGTTGAATTCTGTTGCGATGAGCAAAAATTATCTGGATGTTTTGGAAATATAACTACAAAATAGCTGTATAGTTGAATTCTGTTGCAATGAGCAAAAATTATCTGGATGTTTTGGAAAGATAACTGATGTACACCTGTTAGAGGATTTTTGACTCAACGTTTCACAATTGGTTTTGAAATGGAATTCTGTGGAGTATATTCAACAAGATATGGACACATTATTAAAGCTCAAGCAGAATTTTTTATATATCCTACATGGCTTTAATTGGAGTAATGTGCGTTTCAGTGCATTAAATGGAGAAACCAATAAGCTTAAACATGGACATCATAGAGCAGGTCAAGATGCCTTCATGGAGTGATGGTTTATAATAATCCTTAACTTGCTAGAATGTGAGCAGAAATTATGGTCCTCGACTCAGTCCTTGTTTATCTTGTCCTGAACTAGTTCATTTCCTTTCTATATTGCAACCGCCAGACTTGAACCCTTAACCTGATGGTTCACGTATGAACACACATTAACAGGCTGCAATGGAATCTGGTCTGGTGTCATTTTGCTTTCTTTCTGAATGTAAATGATCAATTAAGAGGATTGTTGATGATATAGAGATGTATTCCTTGGAAGAATATTATAAAAACTCAAATCTTGCTGACAGTTTTTTGAAGATTTTCCAATGAGCTCCTCTTATCCTAACACTATAAGTACTGTATTTTGATACACGCATTTATGCATAGGGGTGTTGCTTGATGACCTACTTGTTGCTGAAGATCTGGCTGCTGCTGAAACAACAAGTGCAGCTTCCCATGCTGCAGCAGCAGCGGCTGCATCCAATGTACCAGCAGGTCGGGCACTTGGAAGATATGGATTTGTGGATGAAAGAACTAGGCAAACCATGCCTGAAGCAGCACCTGATGGTTCTGTTGTGCTGGGCAATCCAGTTGCTCCTCCAGTAAATGGTGACATGTACACTGATATAAGCACAGAGAATGCCATGCTTTCTGGACCAAGGTAAGTCAGCCACTGCATTTGGTCTTTTGCTTTCATTTAAGTAGATAATAGTCATCATTCAAAGAGTTGCTGGATGTGCGTTGTTGCGCAGGAGGACAAATAAAGGTGTTGAGTATTTGGTTGAAGCAGCAGCTGCAGAAGCTCAGGCTATCAGTGCCACTCTGGCTGCTGCCAAGGCACGGCAAGTTAATGGAGAAGTTGAACTACCTGATAGAGATCGTGGGGCAGAGGCTACTCCTAGTGGGAAACAAATATCTGCTTTGATTAAGCCTGATTCTGCTGGATCAAACAACATAACTCCTGCTGGAGTTCGGTTACATCACAGAGCTGTCAGGATAAAATATTTATGAACTTTTTAAATACGATCTCAATTCAATTTTGGTATGAAATGTGCACATTTACACCAGATGTTATACCTGATGTTTGACTACTGCCCTTTCAGGTTGTTGTAGCTGCTGAGACTGGTGGGGCTTTAGGTGGCATGGTCAGACAGCTTTCAATTGATCAGTTTGAAAATGAAGGCAGGCGGGTAAGTTATGGGACCCCTGAGAGTGCAACTGCAGCTAGGAAACTACTGGATCGACAAATGTCCATCAATAGTGTGCCAAAAAAGGTATTTCAGTGCTTAATTTGAAGTACATGTACATTGTGATTATGAAAATGCTTCATGCAGAGACATTTTTATACAATGTAGGCTATGTGGGCTTGCTGTGCTGCTGACCTGAAATAGTCTGGAAATATTGCTATTGTTAATGCTCTTGCTTTGGCATTTTAGTCTGTATACTGCCAAGGTTGTCTTTAATGCAAGTCTGATTATGCGCATGTGGATAGATAGCTGAGATAGGCATATGCATTGTGGATTCAATTTAACTAATCTTGGGCTTCATTGACGTGTTCCAAATTGAGATGAGTGTGTTGCTGGATACTAATATATTCGCTTATGTAGCTGAATAGTCTACATTATAAACTACTACCTGTCTCCTGATATACTATTTGGCATAAATTTTAAATAGACGTGAAACCTACAGTGTCAAGGTCCCTATAAATATTCTTTTCTGCCTTTTCTCTAGATATCTTTTTTTTCTGTTTTTTATTTTGTCATTGAGGGATGGTTGTGCCATGTTAGAACATGAGCACTAAGGTCTTGGATACATAATTTCTATTATCCATCAAATTCATTTGGTTTTTATTGGTTCAAGGAAATGGCTTGGAATCAAATCAATGCTCCTTCGACTTGTTTGATGTTTAACCCCCCTCTTTTCAACTTAACCCTTTTACTTGGGTTCTTTAGTTGCAAGAGATGAAATTTTTTTAGATGTTGTGTATGCTTTCCATGTCCATGGGTTGCACCTATTCTTGGATTCTTTAGTTGCAAGAGGTGAAGTTTTGTTAGATTTTTGGCATTTTAGGTGAATCACTTGCCAAGACTTAATTTTCTTGCCCAAATTCTCTGTTTTGTAGCTTAGCATGGTCCTTTTCTATTTTATCAGGTTGTGGCACATCTCTTAAAGCCTCGTGGTTGGAAACCTCCAGTTCGCCGGCAGTTTTTCTTAGATTGCAATGAAATAGCAGATCTTTGTGACAGTGCTGAAAGGATATTTTCAAGTGAACCTAGTGTTTTACAGCTTAAGGCTCCTATCAAGATATTTGGTGATTTGCACGGGCAGTTTGGGGATCTGATGCGCCTTTTTGATGAATATGGTTCACCTTCAACTGCTGGTGACATTGCGTAAGCATTTTTGTGAATATTTATATGTTCTTCTACATTATGCACGCAGATTCATGTCACAAAGCTTATTTATCTATATAATGAGATAAAAGTCTGGAAATATTGATCATGATGGATTTTTTTTTTCTATATTCAACGGAGAAACCTATCAATTTTGCAGAAAGCTAGTATCCCACAATTTCACTCCATGAATACTATCAACCTCTGAATTTTTTATTTAGATCCATTTTTCATCTAATCCCTAACTTATGATGCCAAATAGTTCAAAATGTACTTCTGAAACCATTTTTTGTCAGCAATCCTCTGTTAAAATGAAAAGTCCTCACCTATTACCTGCCTAATTGAAAAGGACAAGCAACAAATTTCACTTGCACCAAATGATATATGAACTCCATACACAAACCCTCGGGAAAGGATTGCTTTGCAATCTCTAAATCCTTGTATGAAGTAATGGGTTAACCTGTGCAAAGTTTAAATGCTTGATGTCAAGGATCAGTTTTGGTTTGGATTTCAAATTGGCTGCTGAAAATATTTTTGGATCACAGCTACCTATATTTATATTGTAATGAACTCGAATGCCTTATGGACTTTTCTTTTCCATTTGCCAACCTTGAGAGGTTATCTTTTGATTATTCCCTCTATGGAGAACTTGTAGGTTGCTGAGAATAAAAAAATTGGGTATTTGTTTTTAAATTATAGGAGAAAGGGCTTAAGGTCTTGTAGGTTGAGCTAGTCTAAGGCTATGAAGTGGTGATCTTTTTTGGCTGTTTGCTGCAAGATGTGGTGGCAGGAAGAGGGAATTGAGGTTTGGATTAGTGTAGTGAATGGGGGTTGGAGTTGGAAGTGCTCAGTTATCATGTATCAGTAAACCTTTTGTGCGTGAGTGTATATGGAGACATTCACATGCAGAGATTCACATTTTGTTCTTAAGTTTTTGAGGAGGCTGATTTTATTCTATTACTGTCAGATATATCGACTATCTGTTCCTAGGAGATTATGTTGATCGTGGCCAGCACAGCTTGGAGACCATAACTCTTCTACTTGCTCTGAAGGTATATTGGCGTGCCTGCTTCTCTTCCTCTCTTTGAGGGTGGATAGATATTTGTTTCTTCTCCGCACATATTCCTTTTGATTTCATCTTTAAACTTTGCCTTGGATCTTGATGGGAGCTTTCTGCAAATATGTTTGACTGTTGTAGGTTGAGTATCCCAGCAATGTACATTTAATTCGTGGGAACCATGAAGCTGCAGATATCAATGCCCTTTTTGGATTCCGGATTGAGTGCATTGAGCGAATGGTATTGCATTATATACATTTTACATCTGTATCCTTTCTTAATGACTTGTTAGCTACAAGCTAAAAATGGCTTGATGAACAGGGTGAGAGAGATGGAATTTGGGTTTGGCATCGGATAAATCGATTGTTCAATTGGCTTCCTTTGGCAGCACTAATTGAGAAGAAAATCATTTGTATGCATGGTGGTATTGGTCGGTCAATAAATCATGTGGAACAGATTGAGAATCTTCAACGTCCAATTACCATGGAAGCAGGTTCAATTGTGCTTATGGATTTGTTATGGTCAGTGCTTCTGCTCTATTGCTCTCATTTGCTTATCTATTTTCTTATTTGTCTGTAATTGCATTTTTTTCCTCTTCTACTATAGGTCTGATCCAACAGAAAATGACAGCGTGGAAGGATTGCGACCTAATGCTAGGGGTCCAGGGTTGGTAACATTTGGGGTAAGATCAGTTGTATTGCTTGTGTTTAATTCATTACAGTAGAGTGTAGCTTCCTTGGTTTATATGTCTGTTGCCTTGCAACTTGTTTTCCTTGATGGTCTGTTTGAATTACTAGAGCTTTTTCTAAAATAATGATAGCACAGAAGTAGGTTGGTATTTTTATCTAATTGATTGTGCTTGCACTGATTCCATGTTCTCAAATTCCTTTCGTGCTATATGATGCATTAGGAGCTTTTGGATTTCATTCTTCTTAAAATTGCAATTCAAGGATTTGTAGGCATTTGGCTGGTTTATTTGATTCAGCAATGGTGGTCATGTCCATGATGGCGATGTTCGTTAACATGGTCATTAAATATTCTTTTGTTGTTTGCAGCCTGATCGTGTTATGGAGTTCTGCAATAACAATGATCTTCAGTTGATTGTGCGTGCCCATGAATGTGTGATGGATGGCTTTGAGCGTTTTGCTCAAGGACATTTAATTACACTTTTCTCAGCCACCAATTATTGTGGTATTTTCTCATCAACTTAACTGGCTATTTATTTTCATGAGAGTCATGATTAGTAAGTTTTAGTGATTGTATTCCTGCCTATTTCTACAGGTACTGCAAATAATGCAGGGGCAATCTTAGTTTTGGGAAGAGACCTTGTGGTGGTTCCCAAACTCATTCATCCTTTACCACCAGCAATTTCATCACCAGAAGCTTCACCTGAACGTCATATTGAAGATACATGGATGCAGGTGCTGTTACATTTCAAATTTTTCTTGTTTTGATGTATTTTCTTTATGCTGACTTCTGATCTTTAATCCCATTTCCACTGCATTTCTTATGAAACAGGAGTTGAATGCTAACAGACCTCCTACACCAACTAGAGGCCGTCCTCAAGTAACAAATGATCGTGGCTCTCTTGCTTGGATATAATAGATGCTTCTGATTTTTACACATACTCATTCTGAGCTTGTGCAGTCACCCTGGGTTTCTGTCATCTGTATAGAGCATGATGCCACATCCAGGAATTCCCACACTTGCGACCGCCGTTGCTGAGAAATTTCTAGGCTTTCTGATTTTTGATTTTAAGGCAGAGTTGCTAGGCCTTGAGATGGTTGCCACACAAGTTTGAGAACCAGGTTGCAGGCGCGGCAGTTAGGTTCACTTTGTTGTGCGAAAGGTTGCAGATCTGAACCACTTGCCCATTGTATATTGAGCCACAAACAGGTAGAAAGTCTTCCAGGTTTATTTTCACGGGTTGGTAGTGCTGGGAATTTTCACATTAGTTTTTCTTATATATATATATTTTTTTTATTCCTTGTTTTAGGCCTAATATTTATTTTTATATTTTTGCTTTTCATTCTGTTTATGAGGGCACGAGGTCCTTACATTGATGGTGAGATATATATCGTCTAAAATCTTTGTATTATAGAGGTGGTATGTAATTCTCATTTCTGCTCTTTGTGCAATATAATATTATTTGTGAGGATAAGAAGCTTTTTGGGTCTCCGAGAGTCTGAGATTGGCCTTTGGTGATCTTTGCTGCTAGAACTAAGAGAAGAAACTGCCTTTTCTGTTGTTTCCTTTTCCTTTTCTTGAGAATTAGAACTAGAGATAAAGCCTGGATTTTCTGAGAGGAGTTATTTAATAATTTTTGTTAAAAGGAGTTACAGAGAGGCATTCGTTGGTGTGGCCTCGCAGCTGATTGATCTCCTGCTGTCTCTTAGTACCAATTCTGCTTTGTCATGCTTTTACCCGTTAAGGCTTGGAATGACCGTCCACGGATAGAAAAGCATGAATTCCATTCATCAGCGGGGTTAGAAAGGGCCACGAAAATAAATAAATAAGGTCAAAGAAAAAAGAACAAATACAATGAATTCGCCATCTGAAGGACAACCGTCGGAGAACTCCATGTCAACAGCAACAGCACTGCCTCAAGCTAAGCTGACATTAAAACCAACCAGAGACAAAATGGACTCCTTGATCAAGTTATGACCCTTGCAAGTGGCTGGTTAGAGGTGAGTGCTCTTGTTTGAATGTATTAGATGGATCAAGTTATGACCCTTGCAAGTTTATCAACATGGTCAACCACCATTTTAAAACTCAACCCGACAAATTAAACCAGGGTCTAAGATTTAGACTGGACCGGATTTCAACAAAAAAATAAAACAAAATAAACTTGATTAAGAACTTAAGTTGACCCATAACCCCATAAAAACCCATTTGACTTTTCTTTTTTTGTCCTCTCTCAAAATAATATTATTTTTACTTTTTATATATAAAAAAAGCTGATCCGGGTGACGCCCAAGACTTCCTCAGATCACGTTTAAAAACCATGCTTTCAACATCATCACGAAGTAATCCTCTTCAAATAAGCCTGGCATGCCAATCTATCTTACTTAATTCTGACATTGTAAGGATTAAAAAGAAAAGAAAACCCAAGGCATAACCATGTAAAAGGCGGTTCTGATAATTATCTTTCAGGGTAACCATTATTGAAGATTTTCAAGCATAGTGTTCCACATCCACATTACCAGCGTTGTTTCGTCAAGTCAAGCAAATGCCGCAATAACTGTAATTTCACACAAATACCGTAGTAATTCTAATATTCACAGCACACACAGAAGATAAACATACGCCTGGCACATGTTTCATATGCTCAAGGGAAACTAAAATACATTAATAGCTAACCATTTAGTCTTCTAAAATCAGTAAAGTGATATATTGTGTCCGTAATTTTATCCTCTGACAATCGAGATCTGAAAAGCCCTACCCAGGATTTGGTTTCAACTGAAGGCAAAAGACAATGCTCCGCGAAACCCTATTATCCACTATAATCGTGTCCTTTATACAGGCACGACTTGGACTGATACAATTTTAAACCTCCTTCCAGAGCTTCCTTCAACTCCCAGGAAACTCTCTTGTTAATGTCACAGCTATCAAGAGTAGATGATATCATGCCAATTAACCTCGCTTTACTGGCCTTTGAACATAGGACTTGTTGGGATCCTCGGTCTTGAGTTTAGGTGGTCGAATCTCTCCCTTTTTGCCCTGCAAACAAATTAAAAGGAAACAAAGTTTCACCCCTGGTTTTATTGCTTACTTGAAAAAATAGTAGAAACTGTTTCTCATCTAGGCTCAGCAAAATCAGTATATAGTCTCACCTTCTTTCCAGTCTTCATAAAATCTCTCCAGCTTGAAACCTGATGATGACCAACAATGGCAATAATAATCAATGTGATGCCACATAATGATGTAAAGCTAAAAATCTCTAATAGGCAAAGCAAGCACTTCTCAATAGATACCGTTCTACTTTTGAGGGCAGGCAGAAGGAAAAAAATAAAAAAATTGATTCAAAGTATATACATGGAAGAAAACAACAAAAGCAGCGGCGTGCAGGATTGCATGTAGATATCATAAACATCCACTCATCAACCAGGGAACTGCAAATTTCTGATATTTTGTATTTGAGTTCTAAGACTTCAAAATGAATCCTTGTAAATTTGCTGCTGATGTGGTTTAAATATGGATGTAGACCAAGACATGAAGATGAGTATGAATAACAAACTGCATAGTCCCTTTCTCAGCTCTAATGGCCATGGTATGCCTTGTAAACTAAGTTTTAATGGTGAAAGGAACAGAATAGAGGTATTTTAAGATGGCTGGAAGCATCATTCAAATGGGTAAAAGTGATGCTCTTCACAGGAACCACAACATGCCAAATCGCATCTTATTTTCACATCTTTGATCTAACGACTGGAGGACCTTATCACCTATGCCCATCCGCATCCAGTTTTACAGTATAAAAGTTAATCAACCTTTTCAATTTTCTTTCATGAGTAGATCTAACAGCTACCAAGTGAATTTTATAGAAAGTTGCTATCAAAATTATTCCATTGGAAAAGCTCTAAACATTTTACTCTCCTGATTAGTGTGTAGTAAAAATGACAAGGGGAGATTTTCAAAAGACAAGAGAGAAGAATGGAGAGGATGATATCTTATATATGAAAATTCCAAACAGAAAATCACCTTCTGTTGTCTAGAAAACCTGTTTTCATTTTCAAAATAGTTCATGAAAAATAAATACATAAATAAATATAGACAATAATACAACCAAACTTGTTTTATTATTATTATTTTTTTACAAAAAATAATAGAAAACCGCAATGATACAAACCAACACCTTAGAAATATGAATTCAAATTTTATATGCAACAAGACATTCCAATTCATGCACTTGTTGAATAATATTTGTCAAGAACTTGGATCTATCAGATATTGCAACCCTTAGGCATTGGAAAATTGAACAGGCATATAATCAAGGAAATAAAAGTTTAAACTCATGAGTTTCAAAGGTTCACCAAAGGAAATTAAATTTGGGAAAAAAAAAAGTAGAACAAACCCTCTTTTCTCTTGTTCCTTCCCACTGCTCCTCATGTTCACGCTTTCTCTTCCACATCTCCTTTTGTTCTTCTTCATCCTTCTTCAATCTACCTTCCTCTTCTGATATCTAAATGACAAGAAAGAGGATCATGAAAATGCACAACTTTAAACAAGAACACAGGTAGCAAAGGAGAAAATAACAGATCTTCCAACATACCCTCATCTGCATTTTCCTCCTCCGCCATTCTTGGTCGGTTAATATTTCTCGAACCTTCAATTTGAGCTCCCGCTGGAACTCCTCTGATTGTTCGTATTGTTGATCATATTTTCCCTGTTAACATAAGAGGAAAGAATTCAACATATGACCCTCAAAATAAAAGGAGAAAATGGAGGCTCGGTTCCATAGATGGGCAAGTTGTGGTTGGCAACAAATGCCAGTCAAGTAACTACTTTCTTTGAACCAAAAAAAATAAAATAAAATCCTTCAATAGATACCAGGAACTCCAAACAAACATGGCAAAATAATTAAAAAATATTTAAAAGTAAAGGATGCTAACTCAAGATTAATGAAACTATCAGACAGAAATTTTCTTCAGTATATTCACAAAGAATTCAGTAAATGTCGATTTGAGAAGATAAAAATTTCAATCAATTTGACTTCAAAATGGCAATAAACAATACAGGTAACACTTTAGGTCTAAGAGATGGAAGGGGAGTAAGCGGTGAGAAGGAAGACAATATGGTAAGATGAGAATCAGCACTCAAATGAATACCAGCAACACAAATTCCATACTAAAAAAGGCATTAATTGCATGTCAATTTTTAGCTTTTGATTTTTGAAAGAAGTAATTTGCAAAACCATTGTCAATTCTCATTTTTGAAGCTAAGGCAATCATTGTTTATTCTCTACAAGTATTGTTTTACCTTGAGAAACTTTAGCAACAATGATAACATTTTTTTTTAGTAGCATTTTATTTAAGGTAAATGCTCAACATTGCCTAGGGCATAGCAAAATCACAAGAGCTACCCACAAGTTTCTGGCTTTGATCAATAACTCTTCAGATTTTCTACTGCTGAGTAAAACTTGACAGAAACCTCTCATTTTAAGCGTTTGACAACTAGAGGGAATTGAGAAAGTTTTGCAGTGACTGTAGTTACCAAATCTTCTCTCTGTTTTTTTTTGGGATAAATTGGGGAGATGGAGTGTTGAATATGTAATTTAATCATTTGCTCGAAACCTCTAGTATCCAACCTAAAAGATATTTCATGTTAATTCTACATCAAGAATGATCCATTGGCACAAATACAAGAAGCAATCAATGACAAATATAAAATTAAAACCTCACAGACCTCGTCAACCAATGACTTTATTTTGGAGGCTGTATCTTTCTTCAACTGCTTCTTCCTCTTTGCTCGAAGTTCTTCTGCAAATTCAAATTGCATTATTTATAAGCTCTTCATAAAAATCAATTTGAAAAATTAAAAGAAGAAGAAGAAGAAAAGAAAGAATAGACAGTGTGAACAGACATGCTGAAATTCAACATCAGGAATGCACTAATTCAGCATGCAGAGGACAGTAAACATAGAAAACACAATGCCATGCTTTTGGATATTTCAGCATGTACCCCTTCAAATGTGGCTACAGAAGTAGCAATTCTCATATCAACTTGGAAAATGCAAATACATCTTAATTAAGGATCAAATGTGTCTGCCACATAAGATGGATGATACATACACGATATATGCTCTAGCAACAAAGAAAGGGGAAAGGAAAATAAACAAGATGCATAAACAAACATGAAATCACCATTAACATTTGCCTTTTTGTTTCCACAAAAAATCATCTGCAATCCATTAAAACATTAGGGGGAAAGTAAACCATCAAATCTCTAGCACTAACCTTTTGCTGCATTAACCTGGGTAAGAACATAATCTCTTTCTTGTTCTTCAAGTAAGAGTTGCTGGGCTTTTGCCAATGCTGCTCACAAGTTAATGATGCCATGTGAGTGAGCCATTAAAGTATGCTTCCAGAAGAAAAAAAATTTCCAAGTTATGTATCAATACTTAATGCACCCATATGATTATGATTGTTATTCCTTATCTGTTCACATGATATATGGATTACCAATCAAAAAGCCATCCGGAAACAGTTCATCACAAATTACAAACAACCATCAAATACACAACACATTGGAATGATAGTCTCCTTAAAGATCAAAGTTAAGTCGAGCATAGCATAACCAAAGTCTAAAACCTGTAACACCGCCAGTGAGGTCATTCTTCAATTTTCTGATTTTCTGCTTTAGACCAATGCATATCACTTGCAATCCTTTAAGTCTTCTGGCACAGTAACTCTCTTGCATCACTGTGGCTAAAAGACAGAAGAATATTTTTGTGGAGGTAGATCACAACTATCTTAATTTAATCTCAATAGGAAATATATTCTTAATTATTTCCTAATTTTCATCTTTTTGAAGAAGGAGACTTATTGTTTGTCAGTTGTGCATATAGCTTCTAAAAGCTTTACCAAAGGTCCAAGGCTAGTCTTCCATAAAGCAGTAAGTTTATCTGGATAGAAAATCTAACATTTTCCGGTCCATTTTTCAACCACAACACCAAAAGAAAATCAAATTACCATCAATATGCCATCTTTTACTATCTCCTCTTTACTTCAAATCATGATGCACCCTCACACTGCCAGTTTCATTATGCCAAAGAAATCATATCACAGTGAATTATAAAAATTACAACTTCCTGTAATTTATCTACACTTCATGTCCAGAAATAACAGTTGCTTTTGCATTAGCCAGGTTTTCTCAATATGTACAGTTCTACTAATATGATGGATTGAGCTAAGTTCACGCTGGGCTGGATCTGGATCGAGTTTGGTTTAAAATATTTGGCCAGATACAGTATTCCAGGTCTAAACTTGATTTGTCCAAAACATGGCAGAAGACCTTAAGTTGGAGTTGACATCTTTTCAAGTCAATGCAAGAATTTGTATTTCCAGTTTGTGAATAGTAAATCAATATAATAAAAGATAATGAGCCAGTCACAATATTCATGTTCTCACAAACCATGCAAGATATAATGAATAGAAAAATTTACCACCAAAAGCTTCTTTTGCTTGTGGATGCTTGCACTTATCAGGATGAACCAACAAAGATAACTGCATGAAATTACACGCAAAGCATGTGAAATTGTGAATAAGTTGCTAAATAATGAACACAATAGTAAAACAGTAAATCCCATCACCTAGAAGAGAATAATTACCTTACGATACTGCTTTTTGACATCCTCTGGAGATGCTTCAAATGGTAAATTTAGATATTCAAATGGGTTTAACTTGAAGCATGAAAGAATCCTAAAGAGTTATAAAATTTTTCCAAGGAGACAAAAATATATTAGAACAGAAATCGAATGAGAAGTTTCCATTTTAAACATTACACAAGGAAATAGTATCTAAATAGCATCAAATGCTATCAAATGGATTTCCTTCCCTTCCCTTCCTCACCAATGACATATTTGCTTCTATGATAATGCAAATCAGTATAACTTATTGAAATGAAGGATGGAGATGAATCAACCAATGGATACTTATCAAAATACTGAATAAAAACAAAAACAAAGAAGAAGAAAACTTTACAAAAACCCTGAGTTGTTGCAAGGGTTTCTCAATGTAGAAGATTTCAACTCTTTTTTGTTCAACTTCTCCAAATTTCCTAAACCATCTCTTTCTAAACACTTCAATGGAGCATTATTTTACAACAGATTACGATGATATGATTAACTGTTAAAGGATCATTCAATCACTCAAATAATATCATCGATCTTTACAAATTAATTAAATGAATTCAAGTAAATCAAATGTTTATTTCTCAAAAATTAATATTACATGAGTGAATAAATAAATTGAAGTAAAAAAATAATATTCAAGCACAAAATTCACAATTTCATCTCTATAATTAACACATCAAATAATCAATCGATCGAAAAGAAAAGAAAAGAAAAGGCAATATCCAAATCACAGGCAAGTAGATAGATACAGTTTTGGTTCAAAATCATAAACCCTAATTAAAACGCCAATTACGATTCAAATGCATGTATATATATACATAAATAGAATTAATTAATTACAGAGAGAGAGACCTGGTGACTTCGTTATCTCGCTCGACTTCGCTGACTTCGGCGAAGAAGCTCTTGAGAAGCATATCATCGTAGGCGGTGGTGGAGCTTGCTTCTCCCATAGCGCTTGCTTTTAGCTGCTTTTACTCTCTCTCTTTCTTCCCCGCTGTATGGTCGTTCCCTTGTTTCGTGCTTCTCTATCTATCTTTTCTAGGTTTTTCGTTGGTGGAGGTCCCTGTGATTCAGTGATTGAGTCATATTGGACCTTATGGTTCCACAAAATGCAATTGAATCCTTTTAATTTTAATGTAAAATTAGTTTCTTCTAATAACATTTTTGAAACCTTGAATTCTTTTAATGGAAACTAATATTTGAAATTATTTTGAAGATTAATAATTGAATTTTACATAAAATTTAATCTTTAAAAATTGTATAAAAATAAATTAGAAGTTAACCCATTTGATCTATAATTTCAAATAAAAAAATTTAATATTAAAACTAGTTTTTTTTTAAATACTCATTTACCCATATCTTTTTTTTAGAGACATTTGAGAAAATAAAATGAAGGGTATGGAAGTAATATAAAAAACAAAATTATTTAAATCCTATCTCTTTCTAAATATATAAATTCAACTTAATTATAAATTGGATTCAATTATAGCAGGTATTTATTCCAAACACAATCCAATGAAAATTCTTTATTTTATATTAAATGACAAATAATAAATAACAAATATATTAAACTTAACCTAGTTATAACTTGAGTTATGATTTAAGTGATTTAACTCGGTTAATTAAAATAATATTATTTTATAAAAAAATTAAAATAATATTATTTTAAAAAATTACATATAAATATGAATTTATACCAGATAAGTTAATTTATTAAATTAATTTTCATTCAAATTTTTTAAAAACCTATTCTGGATTAGATTTTTGATTAATCCACCAAGCTAAGTCATACCAAGTTTAATAATACTAATAAAAATTATTCAAATAATAAATACCAGATAAATCTAGTATAAATATCAAAATTAGGTAATAGGTAGTGTAAGTAAATTAATTTTGGTTTCCAATAAAAATATACTAGAAATCTGACACATGAATGGTCATCCATAATTCTTTTTTCAATTTTCTTTTAACTAATCTCCATTAAGTTAACGGTACAACATCAGAAAATTTAGCAAATTATCATCTTGAATAATAATTGACCTAGGGAGAGGTTGAATTTGTTATAAATCCAAACTACAAAGGACCCAATTGTGGTTATAGTTTAAAATGAGGGACTCAATGAACAATAGGGACCTCTTAATTTCGAAAATCCAACATTTATATTTACTTCCTCCTCCAAATATTCTGATGACTCGTAATTTACGGCCGTGAAAAAAAAAAAAAAACTTCATACAATATTATCATTATTGGACCGAACATTAATCCAATAGAGGTAGCGGATTTGCAGTGGAAATCCGGTGTTTGGTTCCTTTCGTAGAGATGGCAGCGAGGAGACATTGGTGGGGTTTATTTATATTTGTACCTTATAAATGATCTATGAAGTGAAAAAAATAGATATTTATATTTTATTCATTAGAATTGAGGTATTTTTGTTATTATTCATTTTATAACTATTAACTATTAATTAATAAAATATAAAATAATAATATATAAATTTGAAGTGTGTGTGTATATATATATATTAAATAATAAATTTATAAATAATACACACAAACAGACATGCACATGTGTATATGCATTATGTTAATATTAAGATGTAAATAGCATATTGAATTAAATGAATATAAATGTTTAACATATATATATATATATATTTATATAATATAAATATATATCTTGGGTTAAGTTTTTATTGAATTTGATAAGATCTACTATCTATTAGATCATCATTTATTATTTATTATCCCAAGTTAATTCATATATTTAGATAATATCTATTTAAAAATATTTATTATTTATTTAGTAAAATAACTATAAAAAAATCATTTATTTTTAGTTTAATATTCATGTTAAAATTAAATTGACATTCCTATCTTTTAGGTTCATATTGTTTTTCTTTATTCTAATATTTTTTACAAGTACATAACATGTCATAAAATTTATGGTGGATATCAAGGCTTATTAGTATCTAATAAAACAATATATCATTTTAATTATGAAAGAAAGGGTAGTTGTTGATATTAAAAAAACCCAATTATATTTTTTATTTCATGAATTATTCGCAAAACTATTATTATTAGGATGACAGAGTAAGGAAGGATTTTATTGACTCTTGAGACACATCTTGGTAAATATTTTTCAATGTTTATTTGCAATATTCATAATAAGGTCTATCACATACTTCTCTTAATATTTAGATTTACAAATTTTTAAATTGTTATTACTTGATTATGTTTATACACTTATTTAACAAGTATTCTTAAACCTTTATTTTCATACACACACACACACACTTTAACATATGATTGTAGGTTGTAAATTAGATTATTAGATTATTTATGTTCTTTTGGTAAAGGTAATAACTAAGGAAAAGTGATAATATATAATTTACAAAAAAAATAAATGATGATAATAAAAACATAGATAAGTTTGGTCTTGTAGCTTCCTTAACCTAAGTAATTAAGTCCGAATGAGTGTTTTAACACCTAATACTTTAAAGTTAACCGACTTGAGAGTTATTGGCCCAACGCTTAATACATAAGTTGAGGAGAAAAGTTTAAGAAAATCAATCATTACACTATCTATATATTAGTATTTGCAACCTGAGTTATTAAGCTCGAAAAGGTGTCTCAACATCTAATGCCCTAAGACCAACTAGTCTGAGAGTCATTAGTCGAAAGCTTGTTATATAGGTTAAAGATTTATTTTTTTATATGTTCTCACTTTCATTATATTTTGGATTCCTTCCGAATATATTTTTTTGATACATATTTTTTTTGTATTTTTTTATTTTTTTGTGTGGGAATCCAAAAATGGATAATAACACTTGTCATCATTTGATTTGGGTAATCCAATTCTTGTGAAGACTAACATTTATTTTAGAGTTATTTCATTCTTTTGGGTTCCAATCTTATCAAAGACTGAAGCACGAGTCATAGTCACATTAAGGCAATCCCAAACTTAAACTCTAAGAAGTGTAGGATGACTTTGCTATTTATCTTTCACTTTTTCTAGATTTATATATTATAAGGCCTTTTTTTAGTTTTAAAATAAAGTGGCATAGAAGATTCATACCTAAGACCATCTTTTGAAGTTTTGCTAGAAGTTTTCTTTTTTCTCCAAGTCTTTCTAGTCTTTGTAGGAACTTGTTTACCTTCGGTTTAAGTCATATCACTATCTTCTACTAATTTACTAACATCTACACAATTATAAATAGCCTTGGCTAGAAGCTTATAAGCATTGGGATCAAAGCCATTCAACCATTTATTAGGGAGTCTTTATCTTTCAAGATTTATAACTACCGACTTAGTTTGATGAACAAACCCTTTTAACAAAGGTCCTGAGACCTTGATCAGTGCGAGATTAATAGGTAGCAAGGTCAAATTTTCAATGCCTTTAGTGATCTTCTATTCATCCTTGATAAAATAAGAATGACCCTTTTTTCTTGTTGATACTAGGATATATCGTAATGCATTGGCTTTACATGATATCTTATTATCAATAAAGTTTTCCACTACCTTTTCGTTTCCTTTATTCTTTATTGGAGGAGTCACTCTTTTATTTGTCAATGACTTATGCCCTTTTGAGTTTTCAGAGTCAACTTTTCTCTCACTTTGATGGTTAAATGTTTTCCTATCATAGTTGACTTAAAAGAACTTTGTGATGGCAAAGTGGGCTTCAATTATAGTAAAGGGGTCGATATCCACCATTATCTTTCTCATTTATCCATTTTGATAATACTTAAAGCATTGATCGAGTGTTGAAGAGACAATACCATTTTCATATATCTATGGTCATTCAAGTAGCATGCTGTAAGTTATAAGTAGTTTTGACATCTATGATGTAAAAAAATGCATGGGACACCATACCTTCCATATGTATTACAAGTCTTATCTTTCTTATAATGTTTTTCTCTCATTGATTAAAGCCTTGAATCATTATATGTCTTAGGAAGAGTTCATCTATAGAAATTTCAAGCTATTTTTATGGTTTTAAAAGATAGTATATTGATAATTGAACCATCATCCACTAAAAATAAAAAAAATGATTATAAAGTTTGAATCCAAATAATAAATCCTCATCGTTAATAGATATCTACATGGTGTATACACCACGAGACAAGTTTGGAGAGTCATTATGACTTTCTTCCATGGTTTCTTTAGTAGAACTTTTCTCTTCATCAACCTAATAACAATTTATAGATAGATTTTTCATCATTCTCAGCTTCATTGGCATGTACTCATTTAGTGTAACGAGTTTTTTTAAGCTTTGAGTTGGAAAAACCTCATATCTAATTGCTATGGATTTTCAACATATCTTTCAATTCATCGGCTCATCAATTACCTTCTTCACCATTAAGATTCATATTATAGTTAGCTTTATCATACATGTGCGTTTCTTTACCCCTCTTTTATGAGTGACTAAAGTCCATCCTTTATTGTCACCATCATTAAATAAATTAAGCTTCAAGTCACTAACTTAAGGTACAAAGGTTGTACATAAAGCTTAACTTAGAAACCTAGTGAAGCTTGTAGGTAAAAGAACACCAAGTTCCATTAGTTTAAGGAAGTAAAAAATTATTATAAGGAGCAATTGATGTGGACCTGAATTTATGATATTCGTGGTGCTAAAAGCTATTCTTTTTTCATAAAAAATGATGTCCCTATTCTTATGTAACCTCATAATCTTGTCTGTTAACACAAAATGTTTCTCTATGGAGTGATTAATCAAGTAATGATATTTATAATAATTTGGATTGTCTAGTTGGTTCACCTCTTTGAGACATTTTACCACTGGCAACTCGATGAGATTTACCTCAAGCAAATCATTTAGTATGCTAGATATGCCCATGTCAAGGAATTGATACACCTTTTCTTGTCATTCTTTCATGGATGACTTTTTTCTTTCACTTTTTTAAAAAAGTAGTCATTGTTGCACGATTATTCCTTTTAACTATAGTTGGTAACTTTTTGGCAATAAAGTTAATTACTAAAGACTGTTTTTTATTGACCTTTAGAGCACTCTTTCTGAATCTATGACCTTTAAGCTTATTTATATTCAGCTTTTGCATAGGTAATGACGAGCTTTCAACTATAGCAATACTAAGTTCCATGTTGTGTGTTTAAGTAGTTGATTTTTCAAAATACTTTGATTTAATGCATTATAAAATATAATGTAGTCCTTAATGTATCCTTTGAATACACACATCTAATATAAAAGTTTTAGTTAGTCAATCCCTATAGCTGTGGCTAAGGTTTCTCTATCAATAAATGCAGTTGATGATAGACTTTTCCGTCTATTAACATGCATTAGTGAATTCAACCGTACTGAATATATGACAAGTGTTGTAGAAGCGGTTAAGAAACTTGTGTACCATTCAAAGACATTACTTTTCAATGAATAAACAAATTATTTTATCATGAGATCACTATTGGTTCTTGCATTATTACAAGTATATATAAAGTGAGCCATATGTTGCCTTAAATTCCCTTGGCCATCAAATTGTTGAGACTTTGGTCATTAATAGCTCAAAGGTATCCTTAGTAGGTTGATCATTTAGGCATATAGTTTTGTATAAAAATATAAAGGTTGAACTTTCTGCTTGGTCCATAGTGGCATCCTTGATATGTTCTTTCAATTGATTCGTGGTGAAAATACTATTGGTAACACCATGAATATTCCTTATAGCTTTAATTATAGAATCCTCAATGATATTTAATTGATCTACTTATATGGCTTTAGTTGCCAAAGTTTGGCCTTTCTTGTTCATGCTTTTGAGTTTGTTCATCAACTTTACTATCTCATGATCTTTTAACTTAAGTGAAGTCGAAATCCCTTCTATGAGTTTTGTTAAATTAACCATATAATCCTTCAAAGATATTATCTTAGTTGTCATCATTGACATGAAGCCAAAACTCAAAGCCTTACTTGGTGATTGACATGGAGAAGTCTTCATTGTTGAATTACCAAAGTAGTCACCTTGAGTGTCTAAGAAAAGTCTATGCGATTCCTTTGATTTTTTTGGTGGAGTTACTTGTAGATAATAGCTTGAGAATCGACATAGTTTGCATATAAAACTCTATGATAGATTTTGTTTTCAATGACGATGTTGAAGAATCTTCAATGGTATGTCAGCCACTTGAATCAGTAGCCTTGCTGCTTTTGAAAGTGACAATAATGATCATGTTCTTTCTATTTTGTCTTTGAGAAGTTGTTGAAAATTCTCGTTTAAAGGGAATATATGAGAGGTAGAGATGACCCTTGTATAGTTGCTAGAAATTTGTAGATATAATTTTGAACACCTAAAATTTAACAAGCATACATGTACAAATATTTAATTTTATTAAATATATATGAATGAGTAGAATCTTTATTTAAAATATTTTTATAAAAGAATAAACAATTATTTGATTTTTCCCTTAAATTTGATATGTAATGATTTAATTTATTTGTGAAGATTTGCCTTATAAGAACACAAATTTGAGTGTGTATTGCAAAATGAGATTTGGTAATTTGATGATTTGAAGAGTACCTAATTAGTACTTAAAAATGCAAATTTTATCAAGGTTTTATATCATTATTTTGTATTTGAAGTATCAATAACTTCTTAACTAAAGCAATTTTTATAATAACATATCTAATAATATAAGATACCTTTAATTTATGATAAATGATTATTTTAAATGCAAGGCTATCACATAAATAAAATGATTGATTGATGAATTTATGAACTGAAATTAAAAGGACAAAGAGATGGCCAAACTTAGAAAACAGATGTCGGTGTAATCCAAACCAGAACATTGTTCGGTAATTGGATTATATCTAGAGTTGTAGATCTCATATTTAAGTCTACTTTATATGGATGGAAAGGTAAGACATAGGCCTACAACTTTCATATGAAGCTTAAAACTTAAAAATGCCATTTTCAAGTCCAAATTGTAGCAACAACAAAGAAGTCCAAATTTGTCCTTCAACCTGAGCACTATTCAATTTTTAGTCCATATTTGGAGTTCTAGAAGTCCAAATGACCTCAATGTTTTACACAAAAAAGCTGAGATAATTTCTTACAACTTTTATGTTTTTAAGTGGTTCCAATTTTGACGTTATCCATGATGTTTTAACAGACAAGAGAAGATAAGGATTGTCACCAAGTCAAGAGTTGGTCACCTATTCATCAATTAGTCATCAAATCAATAGTTCTTAATTTTGGCCTATATAAGGAGGCATTTGCCATGTATTTAGGCATCTTGGTTTCCAGATCAAGATCATGCTCTTGCTTTCTCTTTTTGTATTTTCTGTAATGTTTATGCTTTGTTATAATTGATTTCAAGGTTATACCTTTCATTTCCTTTCATTCACATAGTTAACTTTTATCTTATTTATTTTTTTATTTTGGTTATTTATTTTTCTTTCTTTCATTGTGTTTAGCTAAGTTTATTATATCAAGATAAAAAGGTTACACTAATAGTGTAAGAATAAAGTTCCATGAGCAAGATCATTTTTCCTTTAATGTTGGCTGTTGATCTGTTGAGTTGATATGCACCTCTTACCTTCGTTTGGGCTGGTTTTATTGATTTCACTTACTTGGTGGGTTCTCCTTTGATGTGCTTATTATTGAGGTTGTCACTTCGACTGAGCCTCTCTTGTCCTGGTCATTCTGGTTATAGTGAATTTCTTGGACATTTTTTCTATAGCGTTATTCTATAGCCAGTGTCCCTAGGGAGCTGAAGCTTCATGTCCGGGTTGGTAATAAATTCTTTGCATGGCGCATGCATGAAGTTACGTCTCAGCATTAATGCCTCTGATCTGTTGCTTGGATGAATGGGTATGCTCTGTTCTTTGTTGTCTTCCTTACCACGTGGAGGAATCCAATTTATGGCTTGGCTTTTCATTTATTGCTCGAGCCTCTTAAATCGATGGTGTGTGCACTTCCCATTGGTCGGTTCCACTTTTCTCCATTTGTTTACTTATGGTCCCCTTTCATGTAGGGGTCTCCTTCTTGCAGCTTCTTCATTCTTTATGTCTCTTATCATCTGCCATTATTTTTCATTTGAGAGAGATTTCTACATGGCTTGTATGGCTTCTCCCTGTGTTCATTGGCTGGTCTGCCCTTGGCTCAGCTTCAGGGTTATTAGCTTTGATCTCTTCCATTTATAGTTGCATTCTTTCTTTGTCCAATAGCTGTAGTTGATTCCTTGTCGGCTTGATGGTAGACATCTTGGGTGTTCATCTCTTTAGCTTGAGATCTCTGGTCTTTCATTACTGTTGATTCACTTTTCATGTTATTACTTGTCTAGTTTTACTTTGCATTAGGTTTGGAACCTCATACTCGTAGGTTCCTCTCTTAACCATTGTCTGTTCTTATTTTTTAGTGGTTAGAGATTTTAGTCTTTGAGAGAGCATGTTCCTTTCTCTACTCATCCTTGCATTTGAACTTGTTGGGTTCTCCAACCTTGTACATTTTTTTGATCTTTTTATACACTTATATTTTGATAAAAAAAAAGTATAATGTAAATTTAATATGAACTTTAATGTTTGATACTAACATGGTTTATATTTGTTATCTTGTTCACTTTTTAATACTTTGCTTGTTAAATGACTAATCTAGATTTATATTGTATAACACTTGGTACAACAAATACTTGGCATTCTAATAGCCCATACTGTATGGTATAACTGACACCTGAGTTATGAAAGGAACTTAATTTATTATTAACATAAGTTATAATCATGAATGCCTAACGAGATTTACAAGTATTAGCATTAATAAAATAAGATAACTAATGTAATCATGTTAACAATTTATAATCTGATTGAAATCTTCTTTATGTATGGTTTCTAATTGAATAATAAGAGTTTATACTATACTTGTTTGACATACCATTAGTGGATCCTCTAACTTTGACATTTATTATTATCATTGTTTAATCCTTACATTAATATTCCATCTCAAAGTTCTCATCATCATCATCTTCTTCTTCATTGTTGTTGTTGTTGTTATTTTTATTATTGTCATTTATAATTTATACAATTAACCTTCCTGTGATTCGGGTTCAGTCTTGTCGGGTTATTTATTACTTCGACATTCGGGTTTAGTCTTTTAGTCGTGTCAAGTTTTTGGTGCTGTTGCTAAGGAGGTAAGTTTTTGTACAAATTATAGTATTTATTTTATTTTTTATTTTTTATTTTTTATTTATTTCTTTTCTTTTATTTCTTCTTCTTTTATTGTCTTTTTTTTATTTTATTCCCACACATGCATGAGAGTGTGGTCACGTACATCAAATGGTAGACTTTCTAGGGTATCCTCATCATTTTTCAAAAATATAACTGAAGAAGATAATCAATCACTTCTTAATGAGAATAATGAGAATAACCGTGTTAGAACACTTAGAGATCACATGAATACCATAAGAACAAGTGCACCATCATGCATAGTTTTTCCTTCTAATGCATCTCATTTTAATTTTAAGCTAGACATTATTCAACTTTTACCTTTCTTTCATGGCTTAGATTAAGAAAATCTATACTTGCATTTAAGAAAATTTGAAGAAGTTTGTAACACCTATAATGACTCAAATTGTAGCATGAATACCATCAAATTAAAGCTTTTTCCTTTTTCATTAAAAGATAAAGCTAAAACATGGCTATAAAATTTGAGACGAGGATCTATTCGTGTTTGGGATGAAATAAAACAACAGTTTTTAAAGAAGTTTTTCCCATCTCATATAACAAACTCTTTTAAAAGACAAATCACCTCTTTCACTCAAAAATCAGGAGAAACATTTTATCAATGTTGGGATAGGTATCGAGACTTGCTTAATACTTGCCTTCATCATGGTTTTGAGATATGAAGATTGGTTTTATATTTTTATGAAGGCTTAACACCTAAAGATAGATAAATGGTTGAATTAATGTGCAATAGAACCTTTGAAGATAAAAATCCTTATGAAGTAATGGAGTACCTAGACTTTATAGATGAAAATGCTCAAAATTAGGGCACTATAGACTCGTATGAGAGTCTAAGTAAAATCCAACGTCATACATCTAATGAAGGTATGTACAATCTTAGAGAAGATCATGACCTTCATGTCAAGTTTACAACTTTAGCTAGAAAAGTCGAGACACTAGAATTGAAAAAGAGTGGTCAATTAAAATCTATTCAAGACATTGCGTGTCAAATTTATGGAACAAGTAAATACTCAACCAATGACTGTCCAACCTTGTCTTTTTTTAAAGAATGTCTCCATGAATAAGCCCATGCTTTAAACAGTTTCCAAAGGCCCAATCATAACCCATACTCACAAACATACAACCTTAGTTGGAGAAATCACCTAAATTTTAATTGGAAGAGTGACAATGCATAAACTTCACAACCACAATTTCAAGCACACCATAATTTCCAAAATTCTTATGGATATGCACCTTCTACAAGAAATTTTGAGGAAACTTTGTATGCATTTATTAAAAAGCAAAAGACAATCAATACTCAACTTGCTTAAAACATAACAGATTTTAAAGATACTTTTATAAAATTCACATATGCTCTTAGTTTTCAAGAGAAAGGTAAGTTTCCATCTCCACCACAACAAAATCCCAAAGGGCAATATAATACAAATGTAAGTTGTCTTGGAAGTCAACATATGGATCAAGTCAAATTAATCATCACTCTTCATAGTGGTAAGGTTATTCAAAAACCAATTCTTGAACCTTGTGAGAAAAATGATGAGTCAATCTCTAAGGTTAAGGAAGGGGTTGAATCTAAAAATTACAAAGAAAAGACTGATTCCCTACCAGCACTTTCATTTCCTCATGCCATGACCAATCAAGAAGAAATCAAGGATAAAAAAGGCATTGAAAATATTGATACAGATCTTTTATCAAAAGTGACAATAGATTCGAGACCCAACATCACACCAATCGATGATTACTTTCTTGATGAATCTCTTAGTTCAATGCCTTAATTTGCTAAAAATATCAATTTTCTTGTTTTAGGATTTGTGCCAACTCACTAGAGTACTAAAGACAAGAGAAAATTTTTAAGCAACGTGCAAAATTTTTGTTCGGATGACTCTTATTTATTCAATTATTGTTTTGATCAAATATTTTAAAGATGCATTCCTAACAATGAGGTAAGTAGTGTAATTAAATTTTGTCATTCTAAGACATGCGAGGGTCATTTCTCATCAAGAAAGACAACTGCAAAAATCTTACAAAATAGATTTTTCTGGGTCACCATGTTCAAGGACTCACATGCATTCTACAAGTCATGTGAAAATTGTCCAAAGTTGGGATCTATTTCAAAATATCACATGATGCCTTTAAATCCTATTCTTGTCATTGAGATCTTTAACTGTTGGGGTATAGATTTTATAGGTCCATTTCCTCTATCATTTAGTTTCTTGTACATATTAATTGTAGTAGATTATGTTTCAAAATAGATAGAGGTAATTCCAATTCAAAATAATGATCATAAAATAGTGACAGTTTTTGAAAGAAAATATTTTTGAGTTGATTTTTGAATCCCTTGAGCCATGATAAGTGATGGTGGAAAACATTTCTGTAATAAGCCATTTAAGTCTTTAATAAAGAAATATGGAATCACATATAAAGTTGCCATCCCTTATTACCCCAAACAAGTAGACAAGTAGAGCTTGCTAATAGGGAGATCAAACACATTTTAGAGAAACAGTGAACCCTAATAAGAAAGATTGATCTTTAAGACTTAATGATGCACTTTGGGCTTATCAAACTGCTTATAAAACATCATTAGATATGTCACCTTATAAAATAGTCTATGAAAAACCTTGTCACTTGCCTATGAAACTTGAACATAAAGCTTATTGGGCTATTAAAGCTTTCAATTCAAATTTTAATGATGCTAGTCGACTGTAAAAATTACAAATAAATAAGCTTAAGAAAATAAGAAATGATGAATATGAAAATTCAAAAATTTATGAAGTAAGAATCAAAGAGTTTCATAACAAGAATATTGCTTGACTGCTTTTTATGATCGGCTTGTTTTAACTCACAAGTGCACGAGTGTGCGATGTAGCAATTAACTCGGTAAGATCGAGGTCATATCCACAGAGAGCTAGATCTGGAAATTAAGCTAGGTAACAAAAAAAACAACTCAAGAGAAATTAAATTAACAATAACTTGGTTGGAAATAATTGATGGATTTGTTTTCAAAGATGAAAAAGTGTAAATAGATTTTAAATGACAAGAAAAAGTAAGTCTTGGTCCAAATCAATTTTAATGGTGATGTATTGGTGAT
>SRLM01000113.1:843167-874606 GCA_015708895.1 Populus ilicifolia | reverse complement strand
AAAAAACACATCAATTATTATAAAAAGACCAAATAAAAACAATAAATACATATGTAAAATAAGAGACTTAATGATACTTTTGATGCACAATCAAATATTATGAAAAAAACATTCAATGTTGGTTAAAAAGTCTTATTTTATAATTCTCGACGACATTTATTTCCTAGAAAACTAAGATTAAGATGAAGTGATCTTTTTATTGTGAAACATGTGTATCTACATAGGGCTTGTGATATCGAGAATCCAAAAAATAAAAATGTTTTCAAGGTAAATGGATGTCGTTTGAAAGTTTACTTTGATAATGTTTCAGTTAAAAATAACTCTTTTAAATTAGATGATCCTGTATATGAAGATTTATTTTTTTTCTCTTATTATTTTGATGTTTCTTTTTGACTGATTTTTGCTAGTTTCTCTCACCCTAGTCAAATGGTGGACAACTGCACTCGTTGATTTAAGCCGGTTCTTTTAATTTCCTATAATAATGGATATCTGTGTATATATTTGTGCAATTCTTTAAATCTCTCTTTCAATTCTCATTTGATAATGGACACTAATCTTGAAAAATTGAAAAAGTATTTTCTCGCTTTGCCTCAAAATGTGATAACAAAAATTTACGGTGCTAGATGTGCAAGATTAAGGTTATTAATGAATCATGGAATTCCTGAAGATATTCATTGGTTGATTGAAGCAAAGGTCCGATTATCAGGTGAGTTTTCTAATTCCTTCATTTCATACATGCCTGGAATAGTTAAAAACACTTTTTCCAAAATCCATCATGCAAAACGATTGAAAGTCTGTCATCGATGTGCTAAATAGACTTGTAATGCACAATGTTGTTTTTTAGAAATGATATCTATAAACCATAAAGATAAAATATAATTCATTAAGGATGACCTGAGTAAGGAGTCTTTAGATAGTCTTCTATTAACTTTTGAGACACATTTTAGTAGAGATGTGCATTGTGTAATTCATGATTTATGTCTCCATTTTCATAAAGAACATGATCGACTTAGTCTTGGGAATTTGACTAAAAAAGACTTTGTTTGCTAGTTTTTTTTTTAAATTAGATGGGAAGCCTATCCCTAACCCATATAGTGCTTTTAAGTCGTTCTTGGACGTAAAACCAAGGGAAGATGTGAACCACAATCACAACTACCTGTACATAAACATGCTTTTTCAAAAATAAATAAAAAAATAAAGAGAGAGAGAGAGTGTGTGAGACTCCAGCTGGCCTACTTATAGGTGGTATGATTGCCTTTTTAATTTCACAATATCTGCTCGAATGAATGCAATGTTTAATCATGCTGATACCTTTATTGCCTTAGGAGGTGGTTTAGGCATATTGGAAGAGATCTTTTATATTTTCTATTGGGCCTAAGTGCACATTCACCACAAACCTATAGGTCTGTTAAATATTAATGGTTATTATGATAAGTTGTTATCTTTTCTTGATCATGCTATAGAACAAGAATTTCTAACATGTACTGCACAACAAATTATAATCTTTGCTGCTACTGTTGAACAATTGATTGACCAACTACAATATTAAGGAAACATTGCATGCATTTATTGAAAAGTAAGAGACAATCAATACTCTACTTGCTCAAAACATGATAAATTTTAAAGATACTCTTGCAAAATTGACATCTACTCTTAATTTCTAAGAGAAAGGTAAGTTTCCATCTTAACCATAAAAAAATTTCAAAGGGAAATACAATGCAAATACAAGTGGTTCCAGAAGCCAACACATGGATCAAGTCAAATTAGTCACTACTCTTCGCAGTGGTAAGGTTATTGAAAAACCCACTTTTGAACCTTGTGAGAAAGATGATGAGTCAATCTCTAAGGGTAAGAAAGGGTTTGAATATGAAATTTACAAAAAAAAGATTGATTCCCCGTCAGCATTGTCATTTTCTCATGCCATGACCAAATAAAGAAAAATCAATTACAACTCTGAAATCTTTAAAACTTTCAAATAGGTAAGAATCAATATACCTTTATTAGATGCTATTAGACAGGTTCCTTCTCATGCTAAATTTTTAAAAAATCTATGCACTGTGAAGAGGAAGCTAAATGTGAAAAAAAGTCTTTTTAGTTGAACAAGTAAGGGTCATTTTTTAAAACAATAATGCTTTGAACTATAAAGTCCCTGGTTGTCCTATAATTTGTTGCTTTATTGGAGAACATAAAATTAAAAGAGCCTTACTTGATTTTAGAGCTAATGTGAATTTTACTTCCATATTCAGTTTTTCAAAGTCTCAATATAAGTGAGTTAAAACCAACTTCTGTAACTCTTTTACTTGCTAATAGATCTGTAAAAGTGCCTAGAGGAATAATTGAAGATGTGTTAGTACAAGTTGATAAATTCATTTATCTTGTGGATTTTGTTGTCTTGGACACATAATCATAGAAACATGTAATCTATTTCCTATTATTTGAGGATGTCCGTTTCTTGTAACTTCTAATGCATTGATTAATTATAGGAATGGACAGATGAAGCTATCTCTTGTAAACATGATATTGGAGATGAATATTTTTAACATTCACAAACAACCTAGAGATGATAATGATTCACAAGAAGTAAATCTTATTGATGAATTAGTTTATGATCAATTTGAATCTATCATGAGTAAAACAAAGTTTGATAAATCTGAAGATGTGCAAATGATTTATTCTCATGAAGAAATCACAGATGAAAAAAGCACCGAAATTATTGATGCGAATCTTTTATCAAAAGTGATAATAAATTTAACATTGAACAACATACTAATTGATGATTAATTTCCTGATGAATCCTTACTTTTTGTTAGCTTAATGCCTTGCTATGATAAAAATATCAATTTTCTTGCTTTAGGAGATTTGTCAGCTGATTGGAGTACCCAAGATAAAGAAAAGTTTTTGAACGAAGTGAAGAACTGTTATTGGGATGACCTTAATTTATTCAAATATTGTCTTGATCAAGTATTTCAAAGATGCATTCCTAACAATGAGGTAAGTAGTGTCATTCAACTTTGTCATTCTGAAACATGTGAGAGTTATTTCTCATAAAAAAATTGTAAAAATCTTTTAAAATAGATTTTATTGGCCCACCATATTCAAGGACATGCATGCATTCTGCAAAACTTGTGAAAATTATCAAAAAGTTGATACTAGTAAAGAAGTTTTGTTTTATAATTTTCAACTCCATTTATTCCCTATAAAGTTAAGATCAAGATGAGGTAGTTCATTTATTAAGAAACATGTGTATCCTTATGGAGTCTATGATATTAAGAATCTAAAGAATGACAATGAGTTTAAGGTAAATGGTCATCATTTGAAAGCTTACTTTGATAATTTTTCTAGTGAAAATGAATCAATTGGTTTTAATGATCTTGTATATAAATGTTGATTATTTTATTTTTCTCACATTGTTTTTGTGTTTTGTGTTTTTTTTGTGGCTTTTGGTTTGTTAGTGACTCTTAAGTTAGTTCTTTCAGTTTCTCATGATAACTGATATCTGTGTATGTATTTGTTCAATTCCTTGTTCCTTCTCTTCTCTTTATGACACGATTAAAAGATTGATATCTTCTTCTAAGTGTAGGAGTGTCGAATTAATAAATAACTCGGAAAGAGCGGGATCGAATTACAGGGAGGTTAATTGTATAAATTACAAATTATAATAATACAATAATAATAACAATAACAACAACAATAGTAGTAGTAGTAGTAGTAGTAATAATAAAGAAAGAGATGGAGAAGAAGAAGAAGAAGATGAGAACTTTGAGATGAAATATTAATATAAGGATTAAACAATAATAATAACAAATGTCAAGGTTAGAGGTTCCACAAATAGTATGTCAAATAAGTATAGTATAAACTCTTATTATTCAATTGAAAATAACACATAAATGAGGTTCCAATAAGATTATAAATTGTTAACATGATCAGATTAATTATCTTATTTAAGTAATGCTAATACTTGTAAATCTCGTTAGGCATTCATGATTATAACTTATGTTAACAACAAATCAAGTTCCTTTCATAGCTCAGGTGTCGGTTATACCATACAATATGGGCTATAAGAGTGCTAAGTATTTGTTGTAACAAGTGTTATACAACATAAATCTAGATTAGTTATTTAACAAGCAAAGTATTAAAGAGTGAACAAGATAACAAATATAAAAAATGTTAATATCAAACATTAAAGTCCATATTAAGTTTATACTATACTTATTCTTACACCATTAGTGTAACCTTTTCACCTTGACATAGTAAACTTAGCTAGATATAATGAAAGAAAGAAAAATAGATAAACAAAATAAGAACATAAATAAGATAAAAGTTAACTAAGTAAAGGAAAGGAATTGAAAGGCATAAACTTGATATTAATGAAAGCAAAACTTAAGCATTACAAAATACAAAGAGAGAAAGTAAGATCATGATCTTGATCTAGAAACCAAGATGCCTAAATGCATGGAAAATGCCTCTTTTTATAGGTCAAAATTAGAAACTATTGATCTGATGACTAATTGATGAGTGGGTGACCAACTCTTGAGTTGATGACAATCTTTATCTTCTATTGTCTGCTCAAAACATCATTGATAACGTCCAAATTGAAACCATTTATAAACATGAAAGTTATAGAAAATTGTCTCAGATTTCTTGTGTAAAAAATTGAGGTTATTTGGACTTCTAAAACTCCAGATATGGACCAAATACTGAACAATACTCGGGCTGGAGGACAGATTTGAACTTTTTTGTTATTGTTATAATTTAGACTTAAAAATGACCTTTTTAAATCTTGAGCTTCATATGAAAGTTGTAGGCCTATGTCTTACCTTTTTATCCATATAAAATAGACCTAAATCTAAGATCTATAGCTCCAAATATGATCCAATTACCAAATAGTGTTTCAGTTTGGATTGCACCGCCATCTCTTTTCTAAGTTTGGCAATCTCTTTATCCTTTCAATTTCAGTTCTTAAATTCATCAATCAATCCTTTTATTTATATGATAGGCCTGAATTTAAAATGAATATTTACTAAAAATCAAAAACATCTTATATTATTAGATATATTATTATAAAACATGCTTTAGTTAAAAAGTTATTAATACTTCAAGTGCAAAATGATGACATAAAACCTTGATAAAAATGCACTTTTAAGTATTAATCACTTTACATCTTTTTTCCACTTCTCATCTTATAAAATGGACACCACTCTTGAAAAATTAAAAAAGTATTTTCCCGTTTTGACTCAAAATGCGATTACAAAAATTTACTAAGATAGGTGTGCAAGATTTAGGTTGTTAATGAACCATAGAAGTCTGACGAGATTCACTGGTTAATTGAAGCAAAGGTCTGATTATTAGGTGAGCCTTCCAATTCTTTCATTTCACACAAGCTTGGAATAGGTAAAAGCACTTTTGCAAAGAAACGTCGTGCAAAATGACTAAAAGTCTGCTATCGATGTGCTAGATGAACTTGTAATGTACAATGTTATTTTTTAGAAATGGTATCTATAAACTATAAAGATAAATACAATTCATTAAAGATGGCCTAAGTAAGGAGTCTTTAGATAATCTTCTATTGACTCTTGAGACGCATTCTAGTGGAGATGTGCATTATACAATTCATGATTTATGACCACTATTCCATAAAAAACATGCTCGATATAGTCTTGGGAATCTGACTAAAAAAGACCCTATTTACCAGTTTTTAAGAAAACTAGATGGGAAACCTATCCCTAACCCATAGAGGGAGAGAGAGAGATATGAATTTACCATTTAAACCGTTCTTGGATGTAAAACTAAGGAGAGATATGAGTCACAATCACAACTACCCATACATACATATGCTTTTTCAAAAATAAATAAATAAATAAATAAAGAGAGAGAGAGAGAGAAAGTGTGTGTGAGACTCTAGCTAACCTATATATAGGTGGTATGATTATTTTTTTTAATTTCTCATCTATAAAATCCTCTCTTCCTTCCTTTTATTTCTACTCAACCCATACATTCAATAAATATATAAATGTGTAGAAATGGCAAGTTCTTTAGGTCATCACATAAGAAATATTTGTGTTTTCAGTGGATTTAGTCCTGGAAAAGAAAAAGAGTTTTTAGAATCAACAAATTATCTTGGTCAGCTGCTAGTTGAGAGAAAGATTCATTTAGTGTATGGGGGAGACAGTTTTGGGTTAATGAGAGGTGTGTCAATAGCTGTATTTTTAAAAGGTAGTCAAGTTTTGATGGTCGTCCCCAAATCTTTAGCACAAGGGGACATCATTAAAAAAACAATTAGAGAGGAACTACAAGTTTCTTCAATGTCTGCTCGAATGAATGCAATATTTAACCATGCTGATGCCTTCATTGCCTTTGCAGGTGGTCTAGGCACATTAGAAAAGATCTTTCATATTTCCTCTTAAGCCCAACTGCACATTCATCATAAACCTATAGGTCTGTTAAATGTTAATGGTTATTATGATAAGTAATTATCTTTTCTTGATCATGCTGTGGAATAGGAATTTGTAACATCTTCTGCACGATAAATCATAATCTCTCATGCTACTGCTGAACAATTGATTGACCAACTACAATCTTTCATTCCTATAATTAATCCCTCCATGAGTCGCATAAATTGGTCATCTAAAGAAATTCGTAAAAAGCTTATATTGGATTTGAGTATTTATTTGTGAATTTTTATGTCTTTTGGTTTTATTATTGTGTTTCATTGTTTCTTATATTTGCTTAAGTGTATTTCAGGTTTGTCAATGTTTGTTATTCCAAGTGATGTCTTCTATACTTTATCTATCTACTTTAGAACATTGAGGATAATGTCTCATTTTAGTTGTGGGGAGAGGGTGGTAGTTGACAAAAGAAAATATTTAACTAACTGTGTTTTCCATTTCATAAAGCATGTGAAAATTATTGTTACTAGAATGACAGAGTAAATGAGTTTTTTTGTTAAAGTGACTCTTGAGACGCATCTTAGTAACCATTTTTAACAAAGTCTATTATAATACGTTTTGAAATATTCAGGTTTCCAAACTCTTGCATTATTATCACTTAATTATGCTTGTATACTCATTTAACATGTATTTTCAAACCTTAATTTTCACACACACATTGTAACATATAATTATGGGTTGCACATTGGATTATTATATTATTTATGTTCTTTTGTTAAAGGTAACAACTAAGGGAAAGAGATAGTATATAATTTGAAAAAAAAAGAGTAAAAAAATGATGATAACAAAAATATAAATAAGTTTGGTTTCGTAGCCTCGCTAACATAAGCAATTAAGCTCAAAAGGGTGTTTTAACACCTAATACCCTAAAGTCAATTAACTTGGGAGTCATTGGTCAAACGCTTGTTATGTGAATTACAATTCACATTACACTATTCATGTGCAACTTGTAGAAGGAAGGAATGGGGGAAGAAGGAGAGAGGAGGGAAGCTTACCTGAAGTTGAGGAAGTCGGCGGCCTGACTCGTGGTGCACTGCAATTGGAGGTGGTGATCCTAGCGGCTGGGTGTGGCTGCTGTTCCTGGCATTGCGGTGGTAGGGGAGAAAAAGGTTTGCAAAGGAGAGGGAGAAGTGGTGTAATCACCACGTGAGGAGGTTGGGTGGTTACTTGAGGTGGAGATAATGACGAGAAGACAGGTGATGACGACGATGGTTGCTGGAAGCTACGAAAGGGAGGGGAAACAAAGAAAGGGGTGGTTATTGGAAAATTTGAGCAAGGAAGGCTAATTTTCAACCAACTTTAGGTTCAGTTTTTTCCTCCCTCAGGTCATCAACTTTGCCTCTATTTATGGTTGGTAGAAGAGGGTAATCTCGTCTACACAAGAAGAAAAATTTCAGCCCTCAATTCGGTTGGGAAGCATCCTAACCGTTGGCTCAAAACGTGCCTTCTAAGCTGTTCAATCTGCAGAAAAAGGCTGCTTGAGTTGGCTTCTTTAGGCTGGCGCTGACGTTGTTTCATCACCATTAAGACTGAACTGTTCAGTCAACATTATAAAACAACTACATGGGATCACTTTCATACGTGCTTTGTTATATTTGATGGATCAATGAAACATTAAATGCATCTGAAAAGTAGCCATCTAGGTAACATGTCCGGGCAAAAACAGGGAAGACAATGAACAGTGTCGAATGACGTGTCGTCTTTTTTTTTCTCTTCAAGTGACGTCATTTTGGATTAGTTAGGGAATTTTAATGATTTTCAATTTTATCCTCCTAAATTTTTGATTTAATGCAATTAGGTCCCTGAAGAACTTTAATTGAACCCTGAAGTTATGCGCATTTTACAATATGGGTCTTGGTATTAGATTTTATCAATTAAACCCCTAATTGACTATTAAACTTTCAATTTCTTCAATTTTACCCCCAGTTTTTATCAATTAAGCCCCTTAATTTTAGCGTCTTTTATATATTGGTCCTTGGATGTGAGTTCAATTTAGCCCATAATTGACCCCCAAAATTCAATTTTCTTGCAATTTGTCCCCTAATTTCAATCAATTAACTTGGTAAAAATTAAACTTGGTCTTTTAAAATTTCAATCTTCTCAATTAAGCCCAAATTAGGTTCCCAAACTTAATTTTTCACTAATTAAGCCCCAAATAAAATTAATTTGACCCATTTAAAGTATAATTAAGTCTTTGCACTTAATTAAATCCTTAATTGAACCCAAATTAATTCTTAAACATAATTAATATTTAATTTGGCCATGATTAAATCAAATTAGCCTAGTAAAAATTTAATTATAAAATTGAACTTAATTTTTATGCAAATTCATCCAATAATCATTTAATTTAACCTTGAATTTGAATTTGAATTTTTTTATTTTATTTTTGGGCATAATTAGGTCTTAAATTTCCTCCAAAAATTGCAACTTGATTTCCCAGCCTATTTTCTCCACATTGCCGGCCTTTATTATCATTTTTTATCTTTATTTTAAAAAATAAATTTTAGAGAATAACCTAGAATTGGGTTATGATAGCCTTATGAAAATACTTCAATCCCCCGACTAGTTAAGGTTAAATGTTTTAGTGTGAGGATAAAAAATGTGGTGAATAATATTTTCGCTCACATGATACAATATTTTCCATACTTGGTTTAACTTTGGTTAATTTTCTAGATGTAAAATCAAGTGTTAAAACTTAGAAATCCTAGTTATTTATTGCTCCCAAACCTCCATTTTCTTACTTTTATAGTTATTGGCTAGATAGGTGGCTTATACCATGTCGTGGGCCTAATATATTTTTTCCTAACATAAAAAAATATAAAGGTGATTTTAGTGTTTTGAAAAAAAAAGAAAAAAAATATGAGATCTAGATTATTAACTTAACTAGGTTTAATAAACTAAATTAATTTAATAATATAATTTAAAAAAATTACATTACAAATAACACGAACAAAAACAAATAATAATTAACCATAAAAACTAATCTTATAGTATTGTACTTGGAAGAAGAATGAAGAAAAGTTCATTGAAAACCTACCATTGCTCAGATGTGGACATTGCTTAAATATTAGAAAGAGTTTATCTAGACAGTTAAAAAATCATTCTGAAAGCTTCATGATGACACCAAGAGAGACTACACTATTATCAAAACAATGTCATGTAAATCAAATTAAATACAATATTATAAGATGAGCATTTCATGTTTATATTTATTCAATCAATTTAATATAATTGAAAAAATATTTTTATTTTTTTTAAATTAACAAAGAATGATAAATAAAATGACCTAAGATAACCCCAATTATTATCAAAATTAATGAAAAATTCTATAAAAAAAACAAATAAAAAATAACAGAGTCTAGTTTCCAATTAAATAAATGCCGAGGAATGAAACTTAAAAACAAAATTAAAAAAAAGTGACTCCGGATGAGTTTTCTAAACTTGGGTTAATCTCCCAAACTAACCGCTCATAAAATCCTAAACATGAGTTCAATTTCTAATAAATTCAATTTTGAAGCATGACATAAAAAATTAATATTAATTTTAAAAAATTTCAAGGAAAAAAATAGCAATTAAAATAAACAAGATCAAATTGGTAGAAAGAAACTTCAAAAGGAGCAAAAATCACAAAACAAAAAAATTAAAAATCATTTTAATAAAATAAATATCAATTAAAAAAATATATAGCAAGTTTGGAAAATAAAAAAATTAAAGAAGGGTAAAATTAAAAGATATAATATATTAATTTTATAAATCATTTCAAATAAAATAAAAAATAATTAAAAGAACATGAACTAAATATAAAAAATTAAAAAATTACTTTAAAATTTTACATGTTCAATGCGGAAATCAATAGAAAAAGAAAAAAGAAAAATTCATTTGAGCCATTTCGAAAACACACTGCATGATAGAGGGGAGGCCAAGACGAATTAAATGTCATCCTAGAAATCACATGTCACATGCTGTCTAAAGACCATGGAGATGATCCATGTTTTAATAATATTTATATAAAAAAACAAAAAAAATAATATTTATATAAAATCAATTACTGAAAAGCTTCTTAATAAATTTTATTAATATGAAAAGATAAAAGCCCGTTGTAAAAATCTTATATTTAAGTTCAAATAAGTCATCTCACAATTTAAAAAATAAAAACATGATAGAGCCCGTCAACCGGGTTTAGAAAATTTTGCTTGGAAGGGCGAATAAGTTACTCTACTACAATGAAAAACCGTGTAAAGTCTTTCTTTCCTTTGGACAGTTTGTCGTCACTTTTTGATTGGATTGAAAGAAAAATCATCATTTTATTATTATATTTCACAGTGCAATGACTCACATGCCACAATGCACCCCACTGAGCATCTATAAAATCTTTTTTAATAAGTGGACTGTGTCAACTCGCAAAACTGCTAATCTAGCTTCCATGGTGCCATTAAGCCATGACACTTAAAATCACTTGCTCTCGGGCCTCCATCTTCTTTAGTGAATTGTTGAAAGATCACATAACCTTCAATGGCTTCGCATCTGCTCAAAAAGAATTTGAATCAATGAAGTTTTGTTTGTTTCTATGGTGTCATCATGTGTTGCGATATAAGTTTTACTTTTGATTGGTTAATTATAATTTTATTGGAAATTCACTTTTAAAACTTTAATGAAAATAAATTATGAATTATAATTTTTTTATTATAAAAGCTACAATGGTACCAAACACAAGTTAAGTAAGAGGTGATAGGATTAAAATATGGAAGTAGTATTAATTGATCAGAAATATCCTTCACAATGATAACCTTAAGCCAAACAACAACATCCCATATCCAAGGATGATCATGGTATTCCAAAAGTTAAGAACTGTTAGGGCAGACAAGACCAACACTGAAAGCTCATTGGCTAGCTGAAGAAATGGAAAAGCAAGGAAAATGAAATAAAAGGGAGACCACCCACCGTGATTTATCAGAGACAGACAAGACAGTCCACCAAGGTCAAAGATGATGCTAAGATTTTGTTCAACTATTAACGGCACAGGCTGATAAAAAAAGGTTGTATAACAACACTGTCAAGTCATCTCTTCTTTTGTTTCTCTTTGATCTGCTAAATCAAAGTATATATTCTGTCTCCCTTGAGTACGCTTTATTTGACTACACAACACCTTCCCTCAAGAAGTGGAAGTGAAAAATAGGGAGACAAAGGGACATCATAGAATAATACATCTATAAAGTGATAATTGTAGTAATAGTAGACTGTGATTTGCATTTGGGGATTGGGATTAACTCTTGGATTACGACGATGGACCATCAGGAGGTGGCAATGCAATGGGGCTCCCAAAACGATAGTGACTTCCTGGGCTCCTTGCAACTCTTTAACAAAGGAACTAAGTAATCTCCCTTGTTCCCTCTCAATAACACCAATTCCTGTTGTTCATCTGGAACAAACTTCTTCGAAAGGGCCAATTTGTTGTCATGGATTCCAAATGACGATGCTTCTTCTTGGCTAATTGGGTTAAGAACTGATGATGTTGTTGTCATGGACTTTGGCTTCCAAAAGTACTCACAAGCATTAAAAGACGCAGCTGCCTTTGCTGTGACTTCGGTGGTTGCCATGGTAGCTGCTGGGGAAGAGGGTATCATCCGAGCCACCGGGGGCCGGGGGGGGAGTGATTGTGTCAGGGAGGTGATTGGCTCCACCTCACCAAACTTGGCAATGTCATTGAACTTGTGAGGCCATGTTGGGTTTCTATTAGCGAACACCGAGGACTTGTCCATCATGAGCGCTAGCCTATGCACCCTTGTGACCCCACTTGACAGTTTTGGTGCTTCCTCCATCACAAACCTCGCCCCCTCGTCTCCTCCTCTCTCGTTCTCGCCATCCTCCACCACATCTTCCTCTATTTCTTCTTCCACTTCCTCTTCATCTTCTTCACACTCCTTTTCATCTTCAAAATTCTCAATCTCGAAATCAAACTGTTCCGTAGCATTCATTTCTTCATTCTTTTGTGTCTCTTCATCGTCTTGATCAACAGTATTGACAAAGGTGAGCACAAGGCGACCGTCTTGGCGCTGAGCATGGAAGTTTTTATGTGAAGGAACAGAAACAGCTTCAAGAACCAATCTACCATTATCGCGACGAGACTTCATGTGTACAGAAGCCCCATCACGGGTAGATAGTGAAGGGATTGGAGGAGGGAATGATCTTGGTTGAGATTTCTTGCAATTTGCTGCTGCAAGATTATACTTGGCTACTCGCAAATCTTCTGTGTCAAACTTTAGTGTCAATCTCTCTTGTCTTTGCTCTTCTTCTTTGTCCTCCTCTGCATCACCAGTCTCTGATGGTGGATATGACGAGAATCCATCAGAACCAGTTTCTGATCCAAGACTTTCAGTGCATATTTCAAGGCTCTTCTCGCTTAAAGAACTTGCTGATCTCTTAACAAGAGGGTGGACATAAGGTTGAACATTCTTGGAGTCCTCTTTTGTATTCTGTGATAAGATTGAGCTCCACACATCAAATTTCCCTGGCTTTTCAACCTCTTTCTTGTTCTTGTCTTCTTGAATTGAGCTCCAGATATCAAATTTCCCTTGAGCTTCAGTCGCTTTAGGCCTGTCTTCATAATCCTCATCTTCTGAAGCTGAAGAGTCTGTGATATTACAGGCTGGGAAATGGTCAGACGATGCAATTTTCTTGAGGGGATAGAACCCATGTTGTGCCTGCCATTTCTTGGAGGACATATCAGCTGAGAGAGTTCTCCTTAGAGAAGCTGCAGCAGATTTGGTTCCTTCAACATCAGACCCAAGAATGGAAACTATGCCCTGCCTCTTTGGGACCATCATATTCTCTTCTTCGAGAGTTGAAGAAGATAAGCGAAGGCTCTTGCTCAAAGATGACATCTCCAGGATATAAATATATATACACACTGAAAGATGATGATGAAATAACAGGAATCACAATCTTATCCAATTACCTGTACGGAATTGTGGCAAACAAATTATACTAAAAGAAAAAACTGATCAAGCATGTGTAGCATAAGAAACATACACTAGCATGACATAGCTAGGCTGTTAAGGGAGTTTTATTGTTACCTCAAGCAAGGAAATGAATGCTAAGCAGCAGCAGCATCCAACAGAGGTCTGAGAGACAGACCACTGGGTGCTGGGTTGCAGAAGATGTGAGCAAGAGGAGGTTGTGGTGTTTGATAACAAAGAATATAATTACTTGATTAGTATTGAAGGCAGCTCGCTTTGATGGCAACAAGAACGGGGGAATGTGGGTATTTGTAGGAGTCCAAAAGGCCTTTCGAACCGTGTGCTCAAAAGGGACCCACCAGCATACGCCACCATGAAAAAGCCCTTTCATTGGCTTCCAGTTCTTTTCACTTGTCAGTAAAGTGGTGATACAAATGAGGGGAGAGAGAGAGAGAGAGAGAGAGTGAGTGAGTGAGTGGCTGGACGGATTCCTTCATTTTTGGTTCCTTAATTTCAGCTTAATTGCTCTCAGCTTTCTCTGCTTAATTATCTGTTTCTCTGATTAGAACCAAAAGCTAATGACTTTAACTTAATTTGACAGAACGCTATTACTATAGTTTTAATTACTAAGATTTTTTTGACGTGGTATATGTACATAGCTCAGAATAATCCAAGAATATTCATGCAACTAAGTGAGTATTCGTTAAAACCAGGTATTTGATTTGATATTTTTCATGCGGTTCAAACAAATCATTGAAAATCATTTCATATTTATATTTAAATTTGGTTTATTCACTGAAAATCTCTTCTTGGAGGAAGTTTTCACTAAACCTGAATTGAAGATGATTATATTTAGTGTGTATTTTAATGAGAGATAGCTTGTGTTTTTTTTTTGGGATAAAAATCATGTTTTTTTTATTTTATTTTTAAAGGTGTGTTTTGGGCTTAAAAAATATTGCATTTTAAAAAAAAATCACCATACTTTCAAGCCAAACACACTATTAATCTATTAACTTCTGAACTTTGAGATCAACACTAAAAATATATTTCTCAAGAATATATTAAATCAACGTGAGGATGATTTCTTAAGGAAATTTCTACGATAAATAATCTAATTTCAGTTGATAATACAAACTAATAATTCAATTAATTAACGAGAAAAACATCATATAAGATAGAGCTTGATAATTTAAAAACTGTTGCGTGACAGATATACATCGCAAATAAACTAAAACTCAATTAAAATATCTTTCTGTGTAGTTTAAAATCTTAATTAAGAAGGACCCTATAAGACTACAGGCAGAGAAAATAACGATTCTGTTGGCAATACACAACCAGCTAGACGGCTTTTCTTCCTTGTGTGACTCTAGTAAAAGAGAATGCTCATACCAAAAAAAGAGAAAAAAATATGAATAATTAACTAGCTCCCACTACCAACCATGGGCTCACTCAAAAGTATAAAGTATGACAAGTATATGTGTGCAATATTACCATTTAGGTAAGGCACGATGCAGACAATGACACTTGATTAAGTGTGAAAATGGCTTAAGGTGGAAGCAAAGGAATCCCTTTCAGAGAGCAACATGATTGAAGGGCGAAAGACCCATGATCACACAAACAACCTAGCTAGGATAATCAACATATATACCTAAATTGTACACAAATGATAAAAACTAATATTACATATAATTACAAAAGAATAATAGGTCTGGAATCAACTTAAGGCGTCACGAATGGATTTTGGGCCCCTCTATTGTTGAATAACTAATTGTCTTTTATATATATAGTATCTAATTATTGTTTTGAGATAAAAATACAAAATTAGTGGAGAAAAAAAAAATACATTTTTATATCTATCTTTTCTATTTCAAAACCCTAATCCAACACAATTTCTATATAATTTGGTTTTTCCTGCATACGCCGCTGCCATGATAGGCACCGCTCATACAAAAAGGTATGGTTTGATGAGCAGACAAATTATTTTGAAAGAGAGAACATGAATAAAAACCATCGTTCATGCTTTGCCACAAACGGAGGAAGGGCTAAAAGAAAACAGGGTGCCCTTTGTCTGTCTATAAAGCAATAGCACTCAACAGTCGATGCCTACAATATGCTTATCTTTCTGTACACGAGTCCAGTTCTCAAAATGTCTTTCACTTGTGTTGATTACTGTACATGTACATTTCTTCTATCGTACGTCCACTTCTTGGAGACATTAGTGATTTAGAACAAGCGAACTAGGATTTAATTAATTAATATGTATTTGATGAATGATCGAGACTGCGTTAAACATGAAGATCTAGCCAGCTAGCTGCTGAAAAGATCCAGGAGAACATTACAAATTACAGTTTACTGATATTACATATTAAATTGAATGACTGCATGCAAGTATGCCTCTCAAGTTAACTATGAGGTTAGTGATTAACGATTGAGTGCTTAATCAATTAGTTTTATTGATTGAATCCTATCTTTACTAAAATTCATACTTTGTTAATTTGCTCAACAATTGTCTCTTTTTTTAATATTTTTTTTAAATGAGAAATATAATTTCTTACACATTTTTTATAAAACCAAGATATACGAATTCATTAATTATTTCATGCTTGAATTTGAAGGCAAAATAGATCCAAGCTATACGAATTCCGCACTTCTAATTGGGAAAATAAATAAACCAACTCCCTACAACTTCAATTAAGGTCGATTTTTTTTTCCCATGGAAGATATATATTTTTATTTTTATTTAGTTAAGTTTATATAATTGTAGTTTTTAAATTATGAAATTGTAAGAAAATAAGTTCTATCAACGTGAAACAATTCTATCCTTTTTTTTTCTAACATTATTTCTTAAAAAATATATATTTTTTCATATATGAAGAGTGTTTTGAGTTAACTTTGCCTAACATAAGATTTAAATGGCTTAACTAAAACCATGAGGTAATTAAATTAAGTTAATGATCAAAGAATCAAAACGATTGGTTAGGGACTCAAATTAAGGTAAGGATCGAAACAATTGGTTAGGTAAAGACTTTCTAGGTGGTCTGAAGAAGTTAGAGATTACTCTGATCACTAGAAAAAATATGAAAAAACTGTTCTCTTGAAGGTGATTGTTGTTTTGGAACTGCACGGATAAACAATGTTGAATAATTTGAGATATATATATATATATATTATCTTTTTCGCTCATTTAAAATTATTTCCTACCATGATATATCTTCTTTTCTCGGGATCCTACGTGAGGGAGAACGTTTACCAGAGAAAATTTCATAGGGTATTCTAGGAATAACAATCTTACTATATAGATGTTTAATAATTTATCAAAATACTTTATTTTCATTAACACATCATCAAAATGTAAGCTTTTTTCATTCTTTCTTCAACACTAACATATGCTCAATGAATATAATAATTATATTGAAGATCTTAAATTTAATAAATTGCGTGCCTGATGGAAAGGTGATTTGGTTGGAAGAACGATGCTTTTAATTAGAATTTACTTGTTTATGGAAGGAAAAGAGAGAGAGAGATAACTATTATTCGATATAAAAATAAGCTTATTAAAATGCAAAAAAAAAAAAAACCTCACAAGCTTTAAGAATATTGACTTCACGCTGATCAAAGTGACTGAGCCCACATACATTAGATATAGAGGAATGTAGTAGTAATTATTTAGACAGATTCCGAAGATTTTATATGCAACAAAACACAGCAAACACAAAAGTAATATCCCTCGATCCTTTAAGTATAAGGGATTTGATTAGAAATCTTAATTTCCTGCCAAGTCAACCAACGCCCTAATTGGCTACTTGATCACACGCTAAATTTAAAAGCACTGAAGACATTTAGAATACCTAAATATGTACCGGTTTACATAAACAATGGGAAAGAATTTGGACTCTACTTGTTTAGTTGTCCTTAAATTTAACGTCAACAATTGGATGGATCAAGTTGACTCACTGCACTATTGAATGGCAGCTTGGAATCAGAATTTCACTTTGAACAGCTTTGTTTTATATATTTATTTTAAAGGGATTCACTACTGACATTATATTAAGAGAGTATTACTATTAGCAAATATTATTATGGTGGTCATTAAGCAATATTAGCAAATAACATAGTTGTTAAATATAATCAACGAGTAAGACTGGAGTTACTAGTAAGATGAATTTATCTAAATTTTTATTTTTTTCTATTTTTTTTTTGAAAATAATCATTTAATCAGGTTAACCGAATTACAAGTTAATTTTTTAATTAAAAATTATTTTTAATTCTTTTTTTAATAAAATTCAACTCGAATTAAACATGGACAGTACTAAACTGATTTGGGTCTTGCAGCAATGATTCAAAGATAAATAAAACCGCCCCATGCATATTAGGTTAATGGGTTGACAAAATAACCAATGAGCAAGAGAAGCTTTTGAAGGTGGCATGGACCATGGTTGCTATCATGCTTGGTTTTTTTTTTTTGGTTATTAAATTATAATGATGATTTCGTCATCCTACAAAACCATCTTTAGTAGGTATAAAGGAAACCGATTAGGATGCATCACTAGCTATAGTAAGGAGATCAAAGCATTAATATCATTGACCATCGGCATAGCTTTATTAGTTTTCATTTACCTCTTATGAATAAAGATATTTAAGAATATAGTGGATACTGTTTGACCTACATTTAAAATTGCATTAGAGGAATGGGTGGTGGAGTTTGGATAGCAGATAGAATCATATCCATTTGCCTCAATTAGTCAATTGGACTCACACATGTAAAATCACTTCGAAGAAATGCTTTCCTAGTTACTAATCATTTTCCACTTCTTTAAAGGGTACTTACAATTTTATTCTTTTTTTTGCCTTAATTACACTATTAATTAATTAATTAATCTACATCAACGACAACAATACAAAGCGTGCATTCGGATTGGAGAATTAAGGGTGGGAATTAGATCTGGACGGCTTAATTACAATTTATAATTATATGTTGGGGTCCAAGCGTTTGCCAGGAATTAACCACGTTCAAGAATCAGAATTTTATTTGTTCTTAAAAAGGGAATTAATGATATTATACTCTGCAAAACGTCATTAGCATATTTTAATCACAGGAATTAGCAGCTGCAGCTAGCATCCACCGCTTCACCACCTTCTCTTTTGATTTGAGAACAAATAAAGGTCTTGCCGTCCAGCTTCATGCATGATACCTTAGCATCACCTCATTGAATATTTCTTGAGGGTGCCCTTCTAACTTCAATCTTGGAAAGCACTGAATAAGAGATTTCACATCGAAGAGCTGTAGGCTAACCAGAATTCTTATTTTGGATTTCCCTTTAAAAGAAATATTTTTGTTGATTAGTGTTGAAAATTAATAAAAAAAACATGTTGATCGAATCTAATATAACTAAATATTACCATCCTTATTTTTTTCTAATTAAATTAATAAAAATAAAAATAAAATATTTAAGAGTAAATAAATGTATATATTGAGTTTTCTAAAATATATATACCAAACATTAAATTTAAAAAAATTTAGAGTACTAATATTTTATCAAATAACATCAATCCATTCTTTAGATGGTTGTTGCTATGATAATCCTAATATTATCGTAGTCATAACCATCCAAGGTTAGATATGCCTCTAAAAGTCAGGTTTTTCTTTGTCTAATTCGATTCGATTTGATTTTATCTTTATATTTTATTTTTCTAATAATTTAGTTTTTAAAAGTTCAAATTTAGGTACCTAAAATTCAATTAAGTTTATTGGCATTCCTAGATTTAATGAATGTATCATTTTTGAATTGATGATAAATAATTTATTTTCAATATATGCTTGTTTGTTATTTTTGATTATGATAATGTGTAGTTAAAATCAAAATATAATATTTTTTACATAAGATAATTTAGTGATTTTAAGTTTAAGGATCACTTACATAACCATAACATAAACATTTTTATAAACGCAAATGATTACTTTATATAAAATTCTCATGCAAATTAATTCTAGGTATTTCTTATACATCAACTTATAAGAATAATTACAGAATAATTACTTTTATTTATAAAGAAAAGAACATAATATGTATTATTTTTTATAAATTTAATTAATGTCTAATCGTAATAAAACATTGATTAGGAACATTAAGGAATAATACTTTAATGCAATAAGAATTTCATAATTATAACAAGTTTATAATTTTCCTTGCAAAATATTTTTTTTATCTCAATAACTTTATCTTTAATTTAAATTTATTAATTAAATATTTTATGAATATTAAAGATATAAATAACATCTTTATTAAAATTAAATATGTTTTCTTAAACAAAGTTAATGTTTTGTGTAGACTACATGATATATACATTAAGAGTTTCAAGCTTAAAATAGTCAAAATAAAGAAAGAGTAATATAAAACCAATTATTGAAATATATCTAACAATATAAAATTTTAGTTGAAATGATTTTTTAACAGCTAAATATTCAATTTTTTTTTCTAGATTTCTAGTGGTTACTAAAATTAAATTCTACAACTATTAGCTAATATTAAATACCATTCTTTTAAATTTTTTGATCTCTCATATATATACTTTATTTAAAAAAAATAAAATTAAAGGGTTCTCTTACATGCATGATTATTGGGAAACCTATATATGAGAAGTGGTATTGGAATTTCAAAACTAATTTAAGTGATTTAGAAACACTATTTAGAATCTATTTGTTTATACAGCTGTAGTAGCTTTTAAAGCAAACCGTATAAATAATATTTTTGATAATATTAAAAACTCAAATTACTGTACATGTAGGGCCCGTTGAAGCTGCTAGTTCATCAAAAGTAGCTCTCAACTATTTCTCACACGTTTATGTTAGGTAAATTATAATTCACTTGGATACTATTCATTTCAAGCAGTGATGTGAATTAATTAACTCATGTACTATTCATGTAAATAGTAAAAGTGAATCTCATCTATGCACTGTTCACGTGAATAATGTTTCAACTGTTCATTGGACTGATTTTTTTTTTAATTGTGTTTTACTTGAAAAATTAATGTTTAATATTATTTAATAACACTATATGTATTAGAAAGAAATTGCATGATGATATAGTATTTGCGAAATTTTATTACAATTTCAATTTTATTTTTGATGATATTTTACTTAATTTTATTGTACGCTCAAAATACTATAAAAACTATAGTTCTTATCGGATGAATTTTATATGTAATGAAATTATAGATAAATTAATAGAATAATAAAAAATATTTGATATAAAGTATTATTTATTTAATGCTATAATAATAGTAGTTAAATCTATACTATTTAAATTAAAAATCATCAATATTAATATATATATTTTTTAGTTATTTTTATAACCTTATTTAAAAAAAATATTTTTAACTAAACATATTAAATTATTTTTTATTAAACCTTAATTTCAACCATAATTTTTACAAAAATATATATAAATATTAAACTAATTTTAACAAGAAATATTTCTTATAAAATAATCTTTTAAAATTATAAACATAATAATTACCACAATACCAAATATATTTTCACAATCATGTATTCAACGCATATTATTTATTTAGTTAACTCTAACCGTAATTAGTTTGAAATTAAGTTGATTGAATAATCGGAAACCAAAAAAATGAAAAGAACAGGTAAATGTTTTATTTAATTAACAAATACCCTTTAGACTCTTATTTGCTAAACCTATTTCTTTTTCTTTTTTTTTCACTTCAATTTTTTTGGTATTATTTCAAAGCATACTGAATATATTTCTTTAAAATGTCTTTTGAGTTATTAACTAAATCCTTATTTTATGCCACTGAATAAATATTTGAAAAAACAAAAATAACTTGCACACACAAAAGAAATTCAAAATAGTTCCTCAATAAGTTTTAATTAGTTTCCCATTATAAAAATGAAAAATAAAACAGAAAAAGAGATATAAAATAAATGTTTTTATAAAATTATTTTGAAGTGAATTAGTATATTTTCAAAATTAAAGAATATGTGAATAATATCTTCTATATATATATATATTACTGTATTCATCTTTTAAATTTCAAGATAGCTATCAAATGCTATCTAATCCATTACCAAAAGGAATATACCTTCTGTAGGCAACGTTGTTGTTAAAAATACCATAGAATATCAAATTTTCCAGAAAAAAATAAATAAAAAATCCATGAAAATCGACCTTCAATATATTTGATCATCAAGAAACACGCGGCCACCGTCCACACAAGAAAACAAGGAAATAGATAGAAGGGCCATAGTTTCCAGCAAATGAACCAATGGGATTATGCTACATCATTTATGAACTTGAGAGTTGAGACCATTGCCTTGCTTTTTGTCCATTAAATAAATGTCATAAAAAGGGAGACCAGTCGTTATGGAAAGAGAAAGCACATGATTCTCTCCACTTTCCCTTTGATTTTCAATTTCATTTTATTTTAAGCATTATTGATGTAGCCTAATTTTAAATATTCAGATATGAATTTATTATAATTAAATGATAATTTATATAAAATAAATTATTTAATAGATATATTTATTGACCAAGAAAACATGTTTATATATATATATAAAACAAATCACTCCAAACCATAATAATACTTTAAAAAAGTTATTATTTTCTATTTATTATTAAACCAAGCTTAAATTTCTATAAAAGGTTTTAAAAATTATTTTTTTAATAGCTTTTATAGCGCTACATGGATTGTTAAATTTTAAGATATTAAAAATCACATCTCACGCTTTGATTTGAGAAAATTTGTTATTTTTTTATTTAATTCAGATTTTGTAATTGGTTTTGGATTTTATAGATATTTACTTTGTATGTTTGGATTTTTTTTATTTCTTAGTTGATTTATAGTTTTTATTTTATTTAAAATTTTATAAATTTTTTTAAAAGAAAAATTTTATTATTATTATTATTATTATCTTAGATAATTTTATCATCGTTATTTTAAAAAGAATAAAATTAGAATAAACGTAACCACTTTTTTTACTCATTTTGTTTTATTCCGTGCTTGTTGTGTTCATACGCATCAATTATTCATAATTTTTTAGATTCCCACCTGCATTTATAGATAGAGAAAGGAATGGACAGTGCATATTGGGTATCTAGCAGGAGTGGCTGCTTTGTCGCCTACGTTTAGCCTTTTATATTTCTTCTTTTCATTTTAATAATTCTTTCTAGCTGCCAATAGAAAGCATTTAGTACATTTCCGTACATGTATTACTTAGTAGCATTCCACATGAGTGTTTCTCTATCTATTTTTCTCATGTAATGATTGGGAAAGTATAGAATATTTAGTGGTGTAAATTTTATTTTTAAAAAATTAAATTTTTTGTTAAAATTAATTTTTTTATATTTTTAATTATTTTAATGTATTGATTTTAAAAATAATTTTTTTAAAATAAAAAAATTATTTTAATGCATTTTAGCATGAAAAACACTTTTAAAAATAATTATAACTACACTTTCAAATAAACATTCAATCAAACTTACCTACTATAACTAAAACACTTGGGAAACTTGATCAAGATTAACTTCTATATTTTCTTTTTTGTAATTTCAAATTTTCTTTTTCTTTTTCAATTAGATCTTTATTTAGTATAATGGAATGAAATTAAACTTGAAAGTATGATTAAAATAGTAACCTAAAACATGAAAGATTAAAACATAAAATATAAAGAGATATATTGCACCATTATATTTGTGATAATTAAAATACACAAGTTTATTTTTTTTCATTTCTTGATCTCTCGATTAGAGACTAAAGAGAGAAACTTGTTTAAGAATAATAAGAAGAGAGAAAGTTGTCAATTTTTCCTATTTCAACAACCAAAATAGCTAAGTTTGGTTCTAAAAAGGTTCCATGATGAGCGAAGTTTGATGATGGTGGTTTAAGATATTTTTATCACCTAAAAAGGTAGATTAGACTTAAGAGATTTATTTTCAAGATTTGATTTTATATTTTTGAATTAATTTACGAGTGTTTCAAGCTGAGAGATTAGTTTATTAAGGTGTGTAGGGTGTTTTTGAGTGAAAATAGATTAAATAATGAATTTTACAAAAACAAATTCCCATCTCCTTGATTTTCCAACTCTAATAATAGTGGTCAGAATAGAGACAACTGCCTAAAAAGTAAGAATTACTTGTTAGTGGTGACATGCTTATTTTTAATATCAAAATTAAATAAAAAGAAATCCCAGATGTGGGGCCTATGCTTTGAGGTCTAGGTGTGCCTAGGCTTTTTAATTCAGACTAGATCTGCTCCTTTGACTTGGCATAACATATTTGTTTTTTAAATTTAAATTTTAGTTTTTTTTAAATTAAATTATTTAAAATATCATAAATAAATAAATTTATAGAATTTCTAAATTAATTAAGAATTGATTTGAGTTATTACTTAAAATTGAGTTTAGAATTTAGAAATTGAATCTAAAATATCCTCAATTCCAAATGTTATAAGATTTGAGTGGAGGAATTGCTTATATGAAGAGTATTTGAATAATACCTTTTAATCATAATCAAATAAATATTTTAATGATTTATGTGTTTATATTTCTATTCTATTTTATTTAGATCATAGGTTTCCCAAGATAGCTTAGGTTGCTTGAGTTGATCCAAGATGTTGTTTTCTCGATAATTGATTTTTTTTATATTTTAGATCAATTAGATTTTTAATTCATAATTAAAATTTTACTTATAAATAAAAAATACATTTTTAATACTTGCACATTTTTCTTTATATATATATATTTTTTAAAATTAATAATCATAACATAGCGCTCTTACATAAACTAATTGACAATACATTAAAACATGTGGAATTGTTATTGTAGCAAATTTTACTGTGCATTCTCTCACAAATCACCGTGAATTGAAATAGTTAATGTTTTAAAAATTATAATTTGGTCCTTAAATTTTTTCCTTATCGATTTAAGCCATTTTGAGTTTAAATTTGCATCTAATTGCATATTTTTTTTGAAATGAAGAGTTGGATGGAAAGTCAAAGGATCAAAGTGAGAACAACAGGTAAAATAGGTGATGGTTAGAATTTCAAACAAAAATATTTATTTTAGTCCCTTATTTTTTTGTTTATAAATGATCGATCCATTTAATTCTTTAAAATTTTATTGTTTTTAGTCTTTTTCTATGAGAGGAAAGAGATGCGCTTACTACATTTTGACATAGAAAGAGAAAATCATCATTCATACTTATTTCAACGACTATAATGATTGAAATTAGTGACAATGAGTTACACTCGATAAGGGGAGTCTTGTTGTAGTTGTTTTAAGCTTGTTGGATTTGTTTTTGTGATTTAAGTTTTTTTTGGATTTATTAAGTTGCTAAATTAGTTTCTACATGTTTTACAACTGATTTTTAGATGTTTTTGGCTTCACATAGGTTTAAGAATTTGTTTGTTGGATTGAAAACCCATTATGGTGGCTAGAATCTAGTCTAGAAGGAGATGTGTCTTTGTCTTGGCGAGTGATGCATCGTCTTCATATTTCAAAACATGTCATCCACCCCTTTGATGAGCTTCAAACCCATGTGCTCGGGTTGCTCCTTCTAAAGGTCTAGTGTGTTGAGCCATAGGCCAGTGTTACTAGGCTTTTTTTGGTCTTTTTTTTATATATAGAAAAAATTAACTCAGTTGGTTTCATTACTCAAATTGCAAATCTATTATTTTTGTTTAATGCACCTTTTGTACCTCTTTTTTTATTATTTAAAAAAAAATAATTTCACATTTTATTAACAATGATTTATTTTTTAAATTAATTTAAAATTAAAAAAATATACTTTCACTATTTGTTATCAATAATTTGCTTTTATTGTCTCAATCCCAAGTGCCTATCATTTTTTTTTCTTTTTTAAAAATATTTCATTAGAAAATATTACATTCTCTTTATTGACATGTAAATATATTAAATGAAAATTAATCAATGGAACAAAAAAATTTATTGAATCTGATGGTGTGCATGACTTGTATTGAGATTTTGGTTGGTTGATTCAAATTCATTTTTTTAATGGTTTTTTTGTTGTTTATTTCATTCTTCAACATTGAATTAATTCGAGATTTAGGTTCTCAGCTTGTTTTTTTTTCAAGGTTATCCCGTAACTTCCACATGTCAACCATAATAACCTAGGGTGATCCAATGTGTTTTCTTTTTATTGTTAGATAAATATACCATGTAATATTTAGCTGATTTTAAATTCATGAATAAAATATTTTTTTTAAAAAAAGATACTTTAGTAATACCTATATATTTTTTTATCATGTATTTTTTCACATGACGCGGCTAATAGGCTAGCTTAGGATTTATTTTGATTTCAATAAGTTTCATTTCATAAATATAATTTAACCTAGTTATGCTTTTTCCTTCTCCTTACCCAAAGAGTTAGATTTTATAGCGAGAATTATTTTAGCTTTAGGTTGATTTTTGGTTTTTTTTGGGTTTTAGTGGTCATGGATAGGTTTATTATGATATTTAAAGTGTTTTCTAGGTGTTTTGGTTCAAAAATAAGTTTTTAGAACACATCATCTACTGTTTTTTTTTCTTTTAAGAAATGGTCTACCCCTTTAAGAAATTTTTTAAAAAATAGGTATACGAGCATGAGTTGTGATGGAAAGCCCATGCGCCTAAACTAAATTTTTAGTGCTTAAGTCCACACAACTAGGTTTTTTTTTTCTATTTTCTATTTGATTTAAAAAAAATTGATAAAACAAATCATTAAACTCAATTGAGTCCATTATTCAAGTCACAATTTGATAGGTTAATCCACGACATCTAGAATATTATTTGTTTAATGCTTTTTTTGTCTCCAATTTTTTTTAAAAATACATTTCATCCTTTGTTATTGATAATTTTTTTATTTAACTCAAACCTAAACGAATGCAATTTCATTTTTTGTTGTTAATTAGTGATCTATCTTTGCTATTTTTGCTCTACGTGTGTGTTATGTTTTTTTTTTAATTTTAAAAAATATATTGTTTTGCACAAAAAAATATCATATGCTTTATTGTTGTGTAAATAAATAAAAAAATAATCTCTAGGATAAAAAAATTATTTAATTTGGTGACATGTATAAATTTCATTGTGAGTTTGTTTAGTTAACTCAAGTTTACTCTATTTTTTTAATTAAATATTGTTTTTCACCGATTTTATCTTTTAACATTGAGTTAATTTATAATTGATCTTTTTAATTTTTTTCTCAAAATTATCTCTACAAGCAGGTCAACTCAAATTAACCAAAATGAATTAAATATTTTTTTTTTATCTCAGTATTAGATTGAAATATCATTCAATTTATGGTTAAAATCAATTTTTTTTAGTGGATACATTACCAATATACCTAGATGTTGTTTTTGGCCTCCAAAGAAATTTTATTAGGACCCACACACTATATTGCGAGACAATGAGCTAATTTGTTACTAAATTATGTGTCATGTTTTAAAAAAATATTTTTAAAATCATGGATAAATCTTCACAAATAATATAATATTAAATTTATATACATCTATCACATACTAGATAATTTAGTAATGAAAGAGCTACTATAGTTATATAACATAACTTGTCCTATGACTAGTTACAAGACTACATTTATGGATTATGGATTGAATATGTCAATTTAAATTAATTCTGTTAATTCAAATAATTTTTTTAAAAATTATCTAGGTGTACTACATTTATCCAGATGAATTACTATTCAATTTAACACAAAATTCGGCGCATACCGGACTCAACATAAAATTATTATATGACATGCCCTTGCAGCAATAAAAGCAGATTTCATCACTTGCGATCCAGATAGAAAACCCTAATTGAGGAGCCCAAGAAATATTATTAGCCAAAGAAACCCTACATATATCAATATTTAAGCAATCCCGAGACGTCCAAGCAGAGAAGGATATTTTTGTAAGAACGATATCCATGTCTGGCCTTAGCTTGAGAGCATGCATAATCTTGGCTAGCCAATCAGATCTAAACAGTGGCTGCATGCCTTTTCACCAAACTTCAGCCTCCTCACTGGGTAATGAAACGGCCTCTCTCTTTTTGAAAAGCAACAAACGCGATATACAATATTTCGACAAAAAATTGGAAAGCTCCACAGTGGCTTTTAATACTTAAAAAAGGATATCCTATAGGGGAATGACACTACTAATTTAAACTTTAGGGTCTGATGTGGAACTTTTCGCTAAGTAGGGGAGAAAAATATATTTTATACTATTTTCTGACCAAAATCGATTTAGTTTTATTTAAACATAAATAATTTAAGTAAATTGGACAAAGTAAGAAAAGAATTTATATTAAATAATTACATTTCATCAAAATCAAAATATATTAGATTGATTCTATCTGTCGTGATAAAAAACCAACGTTTTAATAAAAAAACCAAAGTTTTAAAATTTCAATTATAAATCTGTTTTAAAATTTCAATTATAAATCTAATAGGTTAACTAATCAAAGACTTAGATTACTAATTAAAGACTTAGATGAGTTTAATTGAAAAATATAAAAAAATAAAAAATTATAATTGATCCAGTTAAAAACTTGGATTGACCGACTAGTTTTTAATTAATTTGGTTATAACCCAATCATTAACTCATTAATTTTTATTTATCTATATAATTTTAAATTAATATTTTGAAATCAATTATCTAACCTGTGAGTCAAGTTTCATGACTATAAACAGACATAAATTCATGAGGAAAAATTATGTGAAAATTAATAAGGACATGCTTTTCCTTTCTTTGGCATGGCATCGGGGAGCCAAAGGACAAACTTTTCCTCTTATTCAAACAAATAGAGGGTGAAGTCATGGTTCAATAATGCAATTATCTAAATACAGTTGCCGATGAACTAGAACAAAAAAGGAACATCAATATCCTTGATTTTCTGAGGATGTCGTCAACTCCATATTGGATAGGAAATGAGAGCTTTAAATATTTATAAGCACAAACAGCATCTCTTTTCTAATATTTCTTCAAGTATTAAAAAAAAAAACAAAACTCACTAAATAATTTTAATAAAACAATATTTTTTAGGGTGTATCATGGACAGGAATGAATATATATATAACTATTAACACTGTTTATATATAAAAAAGGCTTTTATATTTATAAACGACTGAGACTCTCATTTCTTAGCGGGTATAGAATCAATAGCATCATCACTTTAGGATCCATTGGAGAGTCTCGAGTTCTAGTTTCTTAACCCTGAAGCAGGCCCCAACGTTTCTTAATGCTACGTGTATGATCATACTTTACAAAGCATATCAATAAAGAAGATAATTAATATTTATGCATCATAACTCTTTGCCATTATCGTGAACAACATTGTGATACTGGTAGAAAAGAAGAGCTATATATTAATTTTATTTTATAGAAGTTCTTATAATTATCAATTCTGTCTAGAGCTACCATCAACGATTAGACAACACCCATGGTGGGTTTGGTCTTCTTTTAGTCAGTTTCTTTTTAATTTTTAAATGTTGGTTTTTAGGGTGGGGTAATATTCATTGGCCAATCATGCATTAAAGAAATACTTAAAACTAGGACACTGAAAGCTAATGATTGTCCAGTCCATATGCACCAAAGGAAAGAGGCTAAGCTTACGCAATATTTATATATAATTATACACATAAAAATCATATTTATCTCCAACCTATGGCCCTTTGGTATGTCAGCAAAAGCAATACTTCTACTTTCAGAAATAAGCTTTCTTAGAAAATTAATTAATTATTTTTTTTAAAAAAAAGGACGTAGGAGAAAATAAATAAAAAGATAGATATTCCCCTCCAACAGTTGTTGCTTTTATGCATGAAGCTTTATAACAAAGCCTTTCTGTAAAACTCTCGTCTTTATGAGTATTCTCTATCACAAGATCTTGTCCCATTACTACAGCGATTGGATTATCCATTTGGTGCTACAGAAACAAGGAAAGGAAGAAAGTGAAGTGAGAAAATGGCAGAATATTTCTGGAAGAGCACTTTCCCTCTGTTCTATACTTCCTTTCCACTTCAGGCCATGGCATCGGGGTGCCAATATTGCGAATGAGGACACGCCACTTGTCAACATAAAAAAAATACACTTATGTAGTAAGACAAGCTTAATTAACCATATTCTATGCATCAATTACGAAATTTAAATATTCATATTTTATCTAGCTAGTAATTATCTGAGTACTCTATATTATTTAATATAAAATCAAATGATAATATATATTCTTGAGAGGGGTGTGTGTGTTTTCATCTTGGGTTGGGTTTAAATTACTTTTAAATTAAATTCATGTTATATTTATTATCCATCAAATAAAATAACGATCCAAAGAAATCTTACATATTCGGATATTGGGTTCAGTTGATTTTTAACGGGTTAGAATAAAATTATCATCGCTACTATTACATGGATGGTGCAAGTGTCGGCTAGTTAGGGCAGAGGCTTTTATTGTGGTGGTCGTAGTCCAAGCCATGACCTCCGGAGCCCTTTAGGACTCACTTTGGCTAGCCGGTGAATCAATCCGTGATGGTGAAACCAGAGGTGGTCGTGCTTTGGCATTCTTAAGCGCTACACCCATTTTATTCGAAGTATTAATGGATGCCAGCCTTGCAGGATCTAGGTATATTCCTAGCTAGGGCTTTGTGTTTGTACGTGTGATTTCATTACACGTGTGCTTCTTTATTCTCACCTTTAATTTTTTTTTTTTGACAGAGTGCAAGATCCTCTGAATTCTCCAGGAAATTAAAGGTGGTTTACACACTCATAAATCCAAAACTTTATCATCCAGACTGTTTTCCAATCATAAAAGTGCATTTCCTCCATTTCATAGTTTTGTGTGTGTGTGAATTATTAGATAAATCTAATATAAAATAGAATTATAAAAAAATCATTCAATTCTTCCATATCATTAATAATAATTAAAGATAATTTGAATGCAAATCTTTTCTCGTTTTAATAACATACATATAATTACAGAATAAAATAAATCATAAGGATCAATATTCACAAAATTATGTGAATAAATTTAATTATTAGGAAAATTTAAAGATAAGTTTTTTTTTTACTTTCTAAAATCTGAAAGATAGTTTTTAGAATTTATTATACACTGAAATATATATTTCTAAATAACAAAATAATCATCTTACTTTTTGTTAATAATTTCTTATTTAAAAAGCTTTATTGAACTTTCTTTGGTTTTAATCTAAATTGTATTAAAAAAGGATATATTTGAATTTTGCACTTATATTTTTCTAGGAAAAAATGAAAAGCAGTATCACATATGCTTTTTTTTTATTGAAAATATAAGCTTTGTTTTTTTTATAAAATTATTTTAAAAGAGTTTAAATTTTAAAAGTTTGGCACTTAAAAATTAAGAGTTCTATATATAAGAGGTATATGAGGTGTCACTGATACAATCAAAGTTTAAGGGGAGAAAATGGACTCCAAGATATATTAAAATTTTTAAATAAATTATTTATTTGAATTTGATATTTGTTTTTATATTTCAAAAATATTTTTTTAAATTGAAATTTTTTATTTTTTTCCTTACATTAAATTAAATTTATTTTTAATCATTTTAGATCGTTTTAATATACTAATATCAAAAATAAATTTTAAAAATTAAAAAATTTATTATAATTCATTTCTAAATAATGTTTTTTTATAAAATATAATTATTACTATAATATCAAATAAGCTCTTGTAATGATCATCTTCGCACTATATATAGGCATATCCCTAAAATTTTGTTTAGTGGATATCCTCAAATTGCAATCTCTAAAAGGAGGTGGAAAAGCATATAATATCAAGTGCAAGCCTAAGATTAAACGACCAAATGGAAGTTACCATGGAACAGATGCTTGCACTGTCTGGCATCTATGATTAATAAAAAAGCAAGTGAGCATGGCTATGTTGCACTGTGTCGAGTTGATGTAACAAGATGGTAGATGGAAATCATTACTTTCCGAAGACAAGAAATCTGTTCTAGTCATTATCCAAGCTCTTCGGTGTGCTTTTTTTTTTTTTTTTT